>VZQC01000008.1:3535209-3601691 GCA_009823505.1 Rhizomys pruinosus | reverse complement strand
GAGTGGATGGATGAGGGATGGATGGGTGGATGGATGGGTGGATGGATGAGGGATGGATGAGGGATGGATGGGTGGATGGATGAGGGATGGATGGATGGGTGGATGGATGAGGGATGGATGGGTGGATGGATGAGGATGGATGGGTAGATGGATGAGGGATGGATGGGTGGATGGATGGATGAGGATGGACGGGTGGATGGATGAGGGATGGATGGGTGGGTGGATGGATGAGGGGTGGATGGTAGATGGATGAGGGGTGGATAGATAGAGGGATGAGGGATGGATGGGTAGAGGGATGAGGGATGGATGGGTAGAGGGATGAGGGATGGATGGTGGATGGATGGATGAGGATGGACGGGTGGATGGATGAGGGATGGATGGGTGGGTGGATGGATGAGGGGTGGATGGTAGATGGATGAGGGATGGATAGATAGAGGGATGAGGGAAGGATGGGTAGAGGGATGAGGGATGGGTGGGTGGATAAGTGGGCAATTGATAGGGGATGAGAGACAGATAAATGGGTGGGTAAGATTGAATCCGTGGCTGATGGGGAATAGGTGGATGGGTGGGTAGGGAAGAAAGGTGGATGGATGGGAGATGGATATGTGTTTTAATAAGTGGATGGGCAGAGAGGTATAATAGGAAGTGATAATCACAGGTGCATCTGGGACAGATCCATGGAGGAACTAGCTGTCACACTGAGAACTTAGACTATGTCAGAGTTTGAACTTGGGAGTGGCTTAGCTAGGCCCTTGTGCAGAAAGTTAACCTAGTTCCAGTGCAGGCTGTGAGTGAGGCAGATGATGTAGCAGCAGAAGGACCAGAAGTCTGAAGCCAGCACCCACATGTGAAGTCAGGAGGCATGCGATGAAGGCTGACCATGGAGAGAAGTGAGAAGCTGCAGGGTGATAGACTATCAGCAGAACCGCATGACTGGTTGGAGTTACCAAGCGGAGAGAGTTCTGCTTGATTCTCAGGTTTCTTGGCTGTGGGCTAAGGAGCAAAGCAGAAAGAAGTTTTTTATTTATGTGTATGAGTGTTTTCTCTGGATTATATAAATGTATTACATGCATGTAAACCTGCAGAGGTCAGAAAGGGGTGTTGGAACACCTGGAAGTGAAGTTACAGGTGGTTGTTAGCTGCCATGTGGGTGCTGGGAACTGGACCTAGGTCCTCTACAAGAGCAGCCAGTGCTTTTAGCTGCTAAGGCATCTCTCCAGCCCCCAGGAAGATGCTTTGGAGGAGAGTGATACACTGATCCTATGACAGTGTCAGAGTCTTAGGGCTAACCTGATTTGGGAGCACTGTAATCAGAGCAAAGCTGGAGAGGACTCCAGCGGCTGTGTCTGCACATTACACAGCACCCATGTCCTACCTGCCCATCTCTGTTGTGAGGTGGGCAGGTAGGACATGTTTTAAATATGGAACATGTGTATAAACTGCCTTTTTCCTTCTTAATAAAAATATGGACACTTTCTTTTATATATTTGCTTTGATATCATTTAAATGGATTTTCTAATTTATGAATATGTAGTAAATCATTTTATTGTTGGACAATTACATTATTCTGCTTTTTGACTACTGAACATCCTTTCCCATGATTTTGACTCAAAGATACTTCTTGTGTGTGTGAATTCATGTGTGTCCATGTGCCTGTGTATACATATTCATGTGGAGACCAGAGAATGTCCTTGGGTGCCATTTCTCAAGCATTGTCCACTTATTTTGGCAACTGGGTTGCTCACTGGCCTAGAGCTCCCCAGGTAAGTAAGCTAAGCTGGCTGGCCAGAGACTCCCAGAAATCAGCCTGCATCAGTCTCCTCCGGCTCTGGGATTAGAAGCTGGCCACTGCACCTGGCTACTCCCCACTGGTTCTAAGAACTAAACTCGGATCCTCATACTGGCAAGGATACTGAACCATCTCCCCAGCCTGATATCAGATGTTATTTGCAAGGGTTCTCAGGTGCTCTACAGTGATTAAAGGGGGAGAGTGAAGAAGAGAAGGAAAGCATAGAACTAGATTCTCCCAGGTCTGGTGGTGAGAGGTAATCTATAGGTCACACACCATCTGGGCCAAAGAAAGATGGAGACACCTAGGGACATTCTTCTGAGAATTTTCATCTCACCTGTAGCTCTGTAAGAGCTCTTCAGGACATTTCATAATAAACCATTCATTTAGAAGTCACCAGCTCAATCCAGTGTCACAAACATGCATGCACTGACTTTGATTGTATGCAAGGCCCTTGAAGAAAGCGACCTGACTGCCGAGCGATTTCCCCAGTAGGCTTTCCTTATATTCAACATCACAAAGTCCACTGTGCATCTGCCTATGACTCTGCTCCACAGAGTCCTTCAGGGACTCAGGCTGACAAAAGTAGACTTTTACTCTCTGGAACATTCTGCCTCCCCTGCCTCCACAATAGAGGAAGAAAGATTAGCAAATCCCATATGGGATTTCACTGCTCCCACCCTTGAGTGCTGGGATTACAGGCGTGCACCACCACACCCAGCTCAGGTAAAGCAATCTTTAAAAAATAAATTTAATGGCCATAGGGATGGAGAGATGTTTCACCAGTTAAGAGCACTGGCTACTTTTGCAGAGGTCCTGGTTTGATTCCCAGCACCTATATGCAGCTAACAATCATTTTAATTCCATTTCCAGAGGATCTGACTCCCTCTTCTGGCTTTGATGGGAAATACACACAAGGGTACATTTACCTTCAAGCAAAACCCTTATACACATAAAATAAAAATAAGTAAATCTAGGGGGCTGGAGAGATAGCCTAGCGGTTAAGAGCGCCGACCGCTCTTACAGAGGACGCCGGTTCGATCCCCAGCACCCACATGGCGGCTAAGAACCGTCTGAAACTCCAATTCCAGGAGAACCCCAGTTCCAGGGGAATCCGATACCCTCTTCTGACCTCCGCGGCGTTGCACGACACGGGTGCACAAACTTGCATGCAGACAGTACATTCAAACACATACAGAAATAAATAAAATTAATAAAAAAAAAATTTAAAAAAAAAAAAAAAATAAGTAAATCTAAAAATAAATTTAATGAAAAAGAGACTATGCTTGTCTATCAATACAGAATAATTTCAAATCATGAAGTGAGTGAAAAACCTTGGGTTTGGAGTTCAAGGGGGACACTGAAGTACAGTGTCCTTTTGGGGTAAGAGAATTATTAGAAGTTATCAACACCATAGACAGCAGTGTGGTGGGCACTGAGGAGAGTTCAGCCTAAGAGGCTGAGGGCATTCCTTTCTCACAGGTTTCAGCAGGGCTGGGGGTCAGCTATTCCAGAATCAGCTGGGAGGGTGGGGAAGGCAAGGATCAGGAAAACAAACCTTAGTTCTGAAAACCAAATTACCATCGTTTCAGGAATTATTACAATTCAATCAATACAGAGAGCACAGAGTGCTGGCTCAGAGTACCAGGGGTCAAGACATGGTAGTGTTTGCCAGGTGTCTCTAGGACACAGGGTATACTGTCTTTAGGAGAGGGTGGATGAGACAGGGCTGGTCGATACAGTCTTCCCTGCTGCCGTTTCCTATCTATAAAATGTTGAGCAACAATTTAAATAAATAAATGATCTGTTGCAACATTCATAGATGTAAATTTTTAAAAATTAATACAGACTTTGATGCAATCCCCATCAAAATCCCAAGAGCTTCTTCACAGGCTTGGAAAAAAAAGAATCTCAATTTTCATTGGGAAAAACAAAAAAGGTCCCCTGACAGCCAGGCAATACTATGAAGCAAAAGAGCAAAGGCCAGTGGGGATATCACTATACAGACCTCAAACTATACTTACAGGGCTATAGTCATAAAAACGCTTGGTACTGCACAAAAAACAGACCAGCAGTTTGACCAATGAGAATTATAAACTGAAGATTCAAGCACCTGAGCATATATAATTTCAGTCACCTCATATTGACAAGGGGGCCAAGAAGACACCTGGAGGAAAGACAGCATCTCAGTAAGTGGTGGCGCAAAAACGGTCATCACTGTCGAAGCATGAACATTAAAACCATACTCTCCCTTGTACAGAATCCATTCCAAATGGATTCAAAAGTACCTCAATGTGAACCCCAAACTCTGGATGGTGATAGAAGAGAAACTGGCAGCAGATGGAAGACATAGGGCATCGGGGAACGATTCCTAACTCCGGGACAGCAGCACACAACGTAAATTAGATTGACAATTGACAAATGGGACCTCATTAACTCAAAGTTCAGTACATCAACAGAAAACACTGTAAAGGAAGTGAAGAGAAAACCCAGAGGGGAGGAAACCTTTCCTGCCGCTTACAACTGACAAAGCATTTATTTCCCGAGTATACAAGCTCCTCAAAAACCCAAAGAAGCAAGAAAACAAATGATCACTAAAAGATGGAGCAAAGAAACTGATTCGAGACTTCACAGCGGAGGACTTAGAGATGGCTGAAACATTCTTAAAAAAATGTTAAACTCACTCATACTAGGGAAATACAAATTACGACCACTTTAAGATATCATTTCCCTCCTATATACTGGCAGGATCAAGAGAAAACAAACGATCTAAAGTGCTGGAGAGGTTGCAGGGCAAGGGGAACACTCATCCATTGCTGGTGGGAATGTAAAACTTGTACAGCCACTATGGAACGCAGTGTGGTGTGAACCCTTAGACACTCAAAAGAGCTTGCCATTTGACAGTCATACCACTCCTGTGGTATGTACCCACAAGACTCATTCCTACTGCAGAAATACATGCCACAGCTATATTTATTGCAGTCTGTTCACCGTAGGAAAAAGCTGGAACCAGCCCACATGCCCTCAACTGACGATGGGATAGAGAAAAATGTGGTAACATTTACACAATGAAGATCTACTTAGCAGTAAAGAAAAAAACATGGGCTGGAGGAGCGATGGGGCCCTCGCGGTTGTTAAAAGTAGATGCTCTTGCAGATGACCGGTTCGTCTCCCCACCCCCATGCGGTGCGAACGTTTTTAACTCAATTCTAGGGGAGAATTCATTTCCAGGGGAATATGACGCCCTTTCTGACCTCCGCGGCATTGCCTCAGGCGTTGCACATGCCCCTGCCGGCCAGTCCCTTTCTCACCTACCCATCCCTTTCCAATTTGCACAACAAACAAAAAAGCACGACCACATCATGCATTTGCAGGTAAATNATCCCTCATCTGTGGATGCTAGCGCCAATAACCCAGTTATAAATATTTCTTGTGGAGAGGGATGCATATTAAAAGAACAACAACAGAAAGACTGCATCAGAAAACTGACTGAAATGGTGAATCGGGAGGGGTGGGAGGGGCGGGAGAGGGACACGGGTGTATATTCGATTAATGCATATTTAATTGATGTGAGTTCAACAAGAATCCAATTTTGCCCAGACTCTGTCTACAGGTTACATGGTGTTTTAGGACTTAGTAAAAGTAAATATGTGTATATTAAACAACATTGGTTTAAAGGTTCTGATAAAAAAAAAAAAAACTTTAATATTGATGACATTGAATGTCCATGAGGAAGTCATACACACCCTCCCTGGGAACACACCCCAATATGATTGCAAAGCTCTGGGTCTCTCTGGGCCTCATGTCTGCTGGCTGGTACACTAAGATGCCGAGCCACACTGCCACTGCCCACCGGCCTGAGGGACGGCCAGCATCTCAGCTCCATCAGGAGCAGCTTTAAGACCTTGCAACACATCAGGGAAGCCTTGAGCACAGCACAACATGCTAAACAGCTATGTCCAAACCTGAGGGACTTTGGAGGCAAAAGACCTGCAGAAAGCTGCCTCAAACTTCCTAGCTCAGAGCCACTCACCCTGAATGCTGAGAGAGGGCTTCCAGCCACTGTCACAAGACCCCCAACAGGCAGGGACCATGCCGTCCTCTGTGGCCACAGGGAGTCAGAAGGCCTGGCCAGTCAGAGTGGCCAGTCCCGTGTTGGTACAATGGTAGGTATCAGGACATGAATGAAAGACT
The DNA here is from genome assembly GCA_009823505.1 of Rhizomys pruinosus. NCBI lineage: Eukaryota > Metazoa > Chordata > Mammalia > Rodentia > Spalacidae > Rhizomys > Rhizomys pruinosus. The sequence goes on along the minus strand of VZQC01000008.1, from coordinate 3,595,708 downwards.
TCTGCCCAGTGTGGCATGGAGATGAAAATGCTCAGAACAGATCAGGGCGGGAGCGAGATTCTGTGCCAAGTTCAACCCTGGCAGGGGTGAGCCTCCAGCTGAGAGTGGGGCTCAGGGAGGCTCTGGAAGGCTCCGGTCCACCTAATTAATTTCAAGTGTTTGGGGAAATCAGAGAAAATTTGCTGAAGACAAATCCCAGATCTCCAATTGGACAACTGCTCCCCGCGCTCACTTCCCCTCAAGCCTAGTTCTCATGCAAATGCATCCCCAGCCGGTCCCTCTCCTCATGTCAAGCCGCCATCAGACCACAGGGAGCAGGGCTGTCCCTACCCTGATGAGAACTCAGACTTTAAGATCCTGGCAGACCCAAACTGCCAGCCCTTGGACAGGCAACAAGTGAGGACTTCAAGCTCATAGATTTTGGTTTGTGACCGGTCTGTGGAGGACCCCCACAAAGGGGCCCATCCCAAGGGCACCAACAAACCTGACTAGACTCATACTGTTGCTGAGGATAGCCTGCATGTCCTGGAGCTAGCAGAGAAACCACACTTTATAAAGCAGGCAAACTAGCAAGAACAGAAACAGCAAATTCTAACCAAACCTGAAGGGGAGGCGGCAGAGCTGGGTGCACACAGTGGGAGGACTCTCCGGGAGGCCAGGTTGGACAGAAGAGCCCAGAGAAAGGACGAGGAGGAAGGCTGGCAGAGAGGGCAGCTGGTAGCAGCTAAGGAGAGACAGTAGTATGGTTTACTTGAGCCCCAAAGGAGAGTGAGTTGGGTGTGTTCCACAGAGGAATCCACAGAAGAAGGGGCAGATCTGCAGCCTGGGGGCAGCTAGGGCAGATGTCCTCCTGTTGGGAAGCTAAGGAGGGGGTTTGCAGGACATGCTAACAGGAGATGAGTGTGGGGAGATTGCGCACCCTCAAACAGAGAAAAGACTTACACAGTTTAACACAACTGTAGGCCTCACATCTGTGGATTCAGCTGAGGATGGAGAAAATACATGCCTACCGAATAAATACTGATCTTTTCTTCACTCCTCATATACTGCACCATAACAGCTACCGAACCAGTATTTATACATGTACCATGTAGTAGTTATTACAGCTATCCACAGGTGACTCAGTACATGTGAGGATGCATGTAAGTTACATGCAAACACCACACACCATTTTATAGAGACTTGAGCATCTATAGATTTCAAATCCACAGAGGTCCTGGGACCAGTCTTCACCAGACACTTCAGTAGCTGGTCAACCTATTTTTTAGAGATTGATTTCATTTCTTAATTATGTGTGTGTGAGGGGTGTGCATGTGAGTCCAGATGCCCAAGGAGGGCAGAAGCATCAGATCCTTCTAGAGCTGTAGTTACAAGTGGTTGTGAGCTGCCGGGCGTGGTGGTGCACGCCTTTAATCCTAACACTTGGGAGGCAGAGACAGGTGGATCTTTGTGAGTTCAAGGCCAGCCTGGTCTACAAGGTGAGTTCCAGGACAGCTGGGGCTACAGGGAGACCCTGTCTCGAAAAGACCAAAAAAGATATAATTCTTTAAAAAAAAAAAAAAAAAGTGGTTGTGAGCTGCCTGTTCTGCGTGCTGGGAATCAGTCCAGCTAGGAACCGAACTCAGGTGCTCTGCAAGAAGAGTAAGTGCTCTTAACCACTAAGCCATCTCTCCAGCCCTGTATTAGCCCTTTACAGAATCAGCTGAGGAAGCGAACCCAGGAACTGTGCCAAGAATGTCTGCAAGGAAGAAACAAGACCTACTCTGGAGAGGCGGGAGAAATGTTGCAGAAGAAACACCACAACTTACAGGTATAAAGACAAGTCACCTAAAGAGAATTGGGAGGTCAGAGGCACAGCTCACTGGTGGTGTGCTTCCTTTAGTATGTGCGAGGCCTCTGGTTCAATCACTAATGAACACACAAAAGTAACAATGCATACCTGGTGCCCACGGGTCTGAGAAGTTGAAGAGAGTACAGCAGGAGCTCTCATTTCACTAGGAACCAATGTGGTTACTGAGGGATAAAATGAAAACATTTGTTTCATTTAGAGCTATACATATTACATCATACATACATACATAAAATATATGAAGGGGGAGGTGTGTGTATGTGTTTGTACAAATGTATAGATGATGGATTCCTTCAAATAACTACTAAGTCACCAAGATCTATAACTATATACTACATTGAGGGCTGTAATTAGTCACTTTTCTGTTGCTATGATAAAACCACCATGACCAAGGGAACTTATAAAAAAGAGTTTATTTGAGCTTACAATTGACGGTTCCAGGGAATTAGAGTCCACTGTGGAGGGAGGCGTGGTGGCAGGAGCTGGAGCAGAAAGCTGAGGTTCACATCTTCCAATGAGCACAGGAAGCCAAGAGAGAGCAACTGGAGACCGCAAGGCTTGTTGAACTCCCTAAGCCCACCCCCCAGTGATGTACTTCCTCCAGCATGGCCACACCTTCTAAGACCTTCCCAAAAGCACCACCAACTGGGGACAAAATGTCTGAATACTTGAAGCCTATGGGGGACACTCTCATTCAAACCACCACCAGGGCCTAATATTAAACAGAGCTGTTTGCTGCATCTCCTGTGAGTGAATGAGACAGCCTGGAGACACTCACTAAGGGGTGAGACCTGATAGCATTTAGGGACCACACCCAGGCCGAGGGATGCAGCTCTTTCCTTGGGACAGTAATGACTGTCACCCTCTGTGTCAGGGAAAGCTCACGATGGCTGGAGGCTGCAGAGGTTCACAGGAAATACCCAGACACTACAGTGGATTGAATTGGGTGCCCCAAGACAAGATATGTTGTCCAAGATGGAACCCTAAGGCCTGTGATGGGAACTGCTGGAAAATGAGGAGTCTGTAGACACAGTTCCAAAGAGAACTTTCCTATGAGATCCTGTGGCTTGAGGGCAGGCCCTAAGCTGTGACTGGCAGTCTTCTGGAAAGACAGGCAGAGGCCGGAAGAAGGAGGCACCAGGAACTGGAGAGGTGCTGCTGTGAGCAGGGACGGGGCTGTGTCAGAATTCAGGATGCGGCTGCCCTTCCCAGGCCAGAAACCAATGAACTGAACACTGCTAGCAGACCAGGGCCTTGACCTGCAGTCTCCTGGCACAGGCTCAGTGTCTTCTCCAAGGTCAAAGGCTTATTTAAGAGAAGTTATGGGGGCTGAAGAGATAGCCTGGCGGTTAAGAGTGCCAACCGCTCTTGCAGAGGACCCGGGTTCAATCCCCAGCACCCACATGGCGGCCGAGAACCGTCTGAAACTCCAATTCCAGGAGAACTCCAGTTCCAGGGGAATCCGACACCCTCTTCTGACCTCCGCGGCATTGCGTGACACGGTGCACAGACTTGCATGCAGACAGTACATTCATACACATACAGAAATAAATAAAAATAAAAATAATAAAAAAAGAGAAGTTATGGATACATGAATAATCTTCAATCACAAGGAGTAAAGAGGGGGCTGGAGAGATGTCTCAGTGGTTAAGAGCACCAACTGCTCTTGCAGAGGACCCAGGTTCGATTCCCAGCACCCACATGGTGGCTAAGAACCATCTTGAACTCCAGTTCCAGGGGAATCTGACACCCTCTTCTGACCTCCCGGCATTGCATGACACGGGTGCACCAACCTACATGCAGACAGTACATTCATGCACATTAAAAAAAAAAAAAAAAAGAAGACATGGAGGGGAGGGTCCTGGCCTCCCTATTCCGAGCTGTGTGGTTCGGGGTGTCTTTTCCCTCTCTGAGCAGTCAGGGGCCCACATCTAGTGGCCCTGTTGAGAAATGTGTTGGGAATCATCAGCACGGGCTCCTAGGGTGTGTCTGCTGGTCCGAGACAGATCTAAGCCAGTCACTCACTATCTGCTGCTATTTCCTCCCAGGGAGGCTGGGGACAAGTTGGCTTCCTGGGTGTATTAGGCAGGATGGGCAATGTCACAAAGCAACCCCATTGGGCAGCAAAACAGCCCACATCCCTGGACTCACAGCTCTGGTGCTGGCAGTAGAAAATGAAGCTGTCATCTGGACTGGCTTCTTCAGGGGTCCTGGAGGTAGGGTCCCTGTGCCTTCCACTCTCCGGGGGTTGGTGGCTGGTGGCTGTCAGCATTGCTGGGTTAGTGAACATTTCAGTCTTCTGTGTCTCCACATTCTCCTCTCTCTAGTGCACTCCTTTTCTAAGGACACTAGTCCTGATGGATGAGGGCCCCCTAAAGACCTCATTTTATCATAGTGCCTCTGTAAAGAGCCTATCTCCAGATAAAGTCAGATATGTTCCCAGGTGCTGGGGACTTGAGCATATCTTAGAGAGGTCAAAATTCAACTCATAAAACTGGAGCCCCCAAAACATGGCAATTAGGTCTCCCTCATGTCTTATCTAGCAAAGAGTCTGGATCTTCCAGAAATTGCAAAGAGAAAATGAGGATGGAAATCTAGAAGGGGGCGCTTGCTCCCAACCCAAACCTGCCCTTGAACTAAGTCCGAATCAAGTGACTGAGGACATCATCTGCTGCCCCCACAGATGACCAGTCACCTGTGTGCTGCTGCCACTTTGCCTGTAGGAGGCAGTAGGGACTGGGTGATCCTGTGACCGACATGAAGTAGGAAAACGCCTTCATAGGCACAATACTTTCCTTGGGGTGTGACAGAGGACACCCAGCTGCCTTTGCCCGGAGGGGTCACCTGCAGGAACACAAGAGAAGGGGCTTGGAGTCACCTAGGCTGTGGCTTGGATCCTGGCTACAAATCTCTTTCCTTGTTGAACCAGCTTCCCAGAATGCATCCAGTAAGCTCCACTCACGGCCTTAGAAGTGGAAGTGAAAGAAGGAGCCGTGGGCAGGGTGGGGGCAGAACCACGATCCCGAGTTTTCCCCACCCCCACTGATTTCCTAGGGAGATGAATAAAAAGACTCGAGGGGGCTGACAGACACGCACGGGAGGGCAAGGCGCAGGGCCAGGCTCTTGGTTTGAATCTCAGCTTTGTTGTCACCTAGAACGTCAGGTTATTTTCCTTAAGCTCATTAAAGCTCAGTTCTCTCTTCTATAAATGGAAGATCAAGTAAGGTACAATCTAGAATGACGTGAGGACTGCGCCGATGCATGACACCGCCCAGTGCCGGGCACAGCAAGTCCCCGGTGAACAGTAACGGACAGGTTCCACACCTCCCGACCCCATGCCTAGCATACTGCGCATGCTCAAGTCACACTAATCAATCCGGTAAGCTTCCGAAGCTTTTACAGGCTACAAAGGCCACTTGAGTTTTGATATCAAACCTCCTCCACAGGGTCAGGTGTTTGAGTGTTTGGTCCCCATCTGGTGCACTGTTCTAGAAGGCTGTGGAACATTTAGGATGTGGAGCCTTGCTGGAAAAAGTGGGTCACTGGAGACAGTCTTGAGGTTTAATAGCTCTGCCCTACTTCCTGTCCCCCGCTTCCTGACTGCAGAGGCAATGTGACAATCCACCTATTCTCCTGCTACCATGCCTTCCCCACCATCACACACGCTACCCCTAGAATAAAGCTTCCTTCCTTTCAGTGGCTTCCCGTCAGACATTTGCTTACAGCTCCGAATAAAGTGAGCATTATGCCTTCATCATACTTGCCCACAGGAAACCAACGCCCCTGGCCAATTGAAGAGATTGCCAATGCTGCAGCGCCTTCCCCCAGCAAACTCTCCATGGGAAAAGGTGGGTTCTCGGCTGCTCCCACTGTCGACTGGTAAATGTTTTATACTTATTTACAAGGCAGAGCAATTATGTATAATTATTCCATAATGCAAACACATTATGAATACTTACAGCACCATTTTTCCCTTCCTCTTAAGGAATCTGACTGAACTCTGGGTTAAAGATATTTTGTGTAATTGAAATTTGGAACAGGTGTAGGAAAGAAAAAAAAGAGTCTTCCTGACTGAGGTTAAGGAAAACGCAATAAGCTTTCTTGTTAAAATAGGAAAGCCATTTGAGAAGAGGAGGAGAGGAGAGAATTCTTTGTGGAAGAATCTTAGAGCACCAAACACGAATGTGCTGAGAAATCAAGATCTCTGTGGAAGATGCGCACCACAACTCATCCCTAATGTACCACTCTTCGCTTTTAAAAAACTGTGTATGTGTGAGAGAGAGACAGGGAGAGAGACAGACAGAGACAGAGGCAGAGACAGGGTTACCATACGTATGGAGATCAAAGCTAATTTTCAGGAGTTGATTTTCTCCTTCTACTATGGGACTCCCAGAGATTGAACTCTGGTCAACAGGCTGGGTGGCAAGCCCCTTCACTGTCTTAACCATCTTACCAATCCTATTCTTTCTTTTTATACAGTGCCTACCACTTCTGAAATTTTTATTAGCCTTCTCTCAACTCAAAGGAGAGAATTGTCGGTTCATTTCATCAGCCTGTTCCCTCACCCACAGCACCTAAAAGAGTGCTGAGTGCACAGCAGACACTCAACAAAGGCCTTTGAATTAGCAAGCACTGGCTGCTAAGATCATTCAGCAGGTAGAAACTCTTACAATGTAAGCCTGGAGACTTGAGTTCAGTTCCCCAAACCCATTAAAAGAGAGAGAGATAGAGAGAGAGAGAGAGAGAGCCAGACATGGTGATTGATCAGCATCTGTAATTCCAGGACTCTCATTGCATGATGTGGGGGTGGAGACAGAACTTGTCAGAAGTGCATATGCGCAGGTGCACAGCATCGCAGCAGAAATTACAAGAGAGACTTGCCTTGAAAACAAAGTGGAAGAACCACTTCCTGAAAACTGTCCTCTGATCTCCATATATGTGCCACAGGACACGTACTGTCCCATGCACATGGACACATACACGCACACACATGCACACACACATGCACACACACACACAAATAAATAATCTTGAAAAACTAAGCAAATACATAAATAGACAAATCACTCCCTGAAGGGAGAAGGAGACAAAGAATTAGCATTAAAGAACCACTTGCCACCGAGGTCTATCCGGATGGGGCCTCCCCTCCAATAGCCGCGCATCGTTGGAAGCACCTCATACAGTACCACTTGTGGTTTTGCTGGACTCCCAGGACTATTTCTTTGTCTATCGGCTCTAGGTACTGGCATATCCTGCAGGCCATACATGGTGGTATTCCTGAGTGTGATGGCTTGGGAATGGATATGATCTGAACTCATTTTGAAGTGTGGGGTGGGAGCAACTGATAAACAGAGTACTCCTAAAATGTGCTTTCAAGAAATTGCCAGGCATAGAGGCCAGCCTGGTCTATATAGTGAGTGCCAAGATGGCTGGAGCTAACAAAGACCCTCTCAAGGGACCCCCTCACTCCCCCCAAAAAGTTGGATGCTTAAGATTTCAGGTAGAGAAATTTGAAGATATGATCTTAATTCATGATAAAAGAACTGTGATGATTCACAACTGGATTAAGGAATGCCTGTTTCCTTGACAAAGGTGACCTTCTGTAGCCTCAATGGACAGTGATGACAGAAGACTCATGGAACCCCTTAAATAAAGATTTATTGACTTTGAAATGAAAAAAAAAGCAGTTTCTGTGTCATTGAAAGTCATACATTCTTACATAAGCCTCATACACACTCGGGGTATGGAGTTTCATCCCCAATGAACAGGTGAAGAATCTGAGGCTCAGAAATGTTATGTGGTTTGCCCAAGATCACACAGGTTCAAAACTATGGAGAAAAGTGTGTCACCCCAGCCTCGCCACTCCCCTGGAGACTGTCTTGTGTATCTGACTCGGCACCCATCACGACCTCATTCTGCTCCTGAAGCCTTGACATCATTCATCACCTACCTGAACAGTCAGTCCTGCTATCACCAAGAAGGAGCCATCACACACACTCACTGTTTCCAATGAGGAAACGAGGACAGGGTGGCAGAAGGGAGCTGTAGGTGGGAGCTCATTTTCCTGACATCTAGATGGAAATGACTTACAGCCTTCCAACCCGAAACTGCCCTTGGCCTAATTCTGTATCAAGTGACAGAAGACTGCCATCTACCCTGGGCCCACACCCTCCAAGGGTCTCAAAGATCCAATCACCCTCACTTGGCTTTGGCACACACACCAGCCTGTTCTTGCTTGACAGACAATAACCGCCTGTATTCTGCTGGACACCTGTGTGCTTGCTGCCACACTGCCTGTAAGAGGCAGAGACCAGGAGAACCTGGATAGACACATGAAGTCACGAAATGCCTTCATAGGCACAATACTTTCCTTGGGGTGTGACAGAGGACACCCAGCTGCCTTTGCCCAGAGGGGTCACCTGCAGGAACACAAGAGAAGGGGCTTGGAGTCACCTAGGCTGTGGCTTGGATCCTGGCTACAAATCTCTTTCCTTGTTGAACCAGCTTCCCAGAATGCATCCAGTAAGCTCCACTCACAGTCTGAATGGCCTTAGAAGTGGAAGAGCAAAGAGTAGAACAAGGCCAGGCAGGGAGGCCATGGGCAGGGTGGGGCAGAACTATGAACTGAGAGTTTTTCCTCCTGCTTTAACCATTGCTTCTCCTACTGTTCTGCATCAGTTATTACTGCTGTGTAACATACACCCCATTCTGTAATGTAATGGACAGGAGCCTGGAGAGATGGCTCAATCGGTAAATGCTTGCTCTGTAAGTATGAAAACCTGAGTTTAGTCCCCAGAGCCCACATAATGAAGCCTGATATGATTGTACACACTTGTGAGCACAGTGCTGGGGGTGCTTGTGAGGAGTTTGGCAGTGGCAACAGCGCACAACAACACTCAGCAAACATAACATGATGCTCAGCTCCAAACACCCAAACAACCAAAATATGCAGCTTGGGACCTCTGCTAAGGCATGGTATTTGGGGGTGGACCTTTTGGAGGAAATGGATGCAGAGGTCTGCAACAGAGCACTGGACAGGAGGGTCTACCTGCAGTGTCTGTAAACCAAAGCACTGCAGCCTGGGAACACACTGGAGGAATCACAAAGGGGCAAAGAAGTAGCAAACCAAGAAAGTACTTGACCAAGGCCCAATGGTCATCTTATAGACTCCTCATAGCTACTACCCAAAGGTTGGAAATTCGGAGGCTCTGAAAGAGTGAGACTGTGAAGCCAGCAAAGGACAGGGGGACTCCCACTTACTTAGCACCTGCTGTGCTCTAGATGCTCATTTAGCATAATAATAATCTACCTGGGCACACCTGGTGGTGCATATGACTACTCACCTTTCACAGAGAGCCTGAGGGCATAAAAGGAGAACTGAAGAAAGTCTAAGCAAGCCAAGGCCAAGTCTGCAGCAAGCAGAAAGGCTCTGTGCACTGTGCGGAGCAGAGATGAGAACTCCCACCTCACACCACGAAACCACATAGCAATTAGGAGGTTTTACTTGCTGGGCATAAGCACGAAGCTGATGTGTGGGGACAGACGTGTGTCAACCAGGACTGCAGGCATGGGGACAGGGCATCATGGGCATCCCTGTCTCAAGCCTCAAGCTCCAGGCAAGACCTGTCACATCTATCTCCTGACCTCTGATTCATCTGTCCTTTCTTCTAGCCACTCAGGAACTCTGTGGCGTTGCTCTCGGGGACTGAGGCCTGAAGGATCACTAGTACAGCATCATTCGATTCAAGTTGGAGGTCAGACAGCCAGCTCAGAAACAGTAGCGGTGGCCTGGTGTGATGGGAACAAACATCGAGGATGGGAGAACAACGACAGGAGCAGTGAGACAAGGCTACCGTATCTAACCTCTTCTACTCAACATAGGACAGAGATAACAAACATCCAACTGGGAAGAGGTTAAACTGCCCCTGACATGACCTGATATAAATCTAGAACACCCAGAGAGACTATTTAAAATCTGCTAGAACCAGTAAGTAAATTCAGTAAAGTCAAAGGAAACAAACCAAACACAAAATAATGCTTCTATACATTAGCAATCCTACTACAATAGTAACTTAGAAATAAATTTAACCAAGGACACAAAAGACTTGTATATTGAAAACCATAAAATGTTCATGAAGCCGAGCGTGGTGGTGCATACCTTTAATCCTAGCACTCAGGAGGCAGAGGCAGGCAGATCTTTGTGATTTCAAGGCCAGCCTGGTCTACAGAGTGAGTTCCAGGACAGGTGGGCTACAGGGAGACCCTGTCTCAAAAAAGACAAAAAACAAAACAAAACAAAACAACAACAACAAAAAAAAAATTTTCATGAAAAAAATGTAAAGACAGGAGGCAAGATAGAGAGATGGCTCAGCGGTTATAAGAGCACTGGCTTCTCTTGCAGTGGACCTGGGTTCTGTTCCTAGCATCCACACAGCAGCTAAAAAGGGTCCATAAATCAGGTGTGGTGGTATACGCCTTTAATCCCAGCACTCAGGAGGCAAAGGCAGGCAGATCTCTGAGAATTCAAGGCCCGCCTGGTCTACAGAGTGAGAAGACAGCTGGAGCTACAGGGAGAGACTGTCTCAAAAAGAAAAAATATATATTAGGGTCCATAATTCCAATGCTATAGGATCCAGTGCCTTCTTCTGGCCTCCATGGGTATTGCACTCCCATGGTACATTTACATACATGCAGGTGAAACACACACATAAATCTAAAGAAAAGAAAAAAAAGAGAAAAAATAAAATAAAATAAATCTAAAATAATTAAAAGGCATAAATAAATGGAAGGTCATCCCATGTTCATAGATTGGAAGTATTTATATTGTTAAATTGTATATATTACCCCCAAAGATCTACACACTAAATATAATCCCTAACAGCTGGGCGTGGTGACGCAAGCCTTTAATCCCAGCACTTGGGAGGTAGAGGTAGTCAGATCTCTGTGAGTTCAAGGCCACCCTGGTCTACGGAGCGAGCTCTAGGACAGCTGGGACTAAAAGGGAGACCCTGCCTCAAAAAAAAAAAAAATCCCTATCAAACCTCTAGCATCATTTTTTCATAGAAATAAAAAGTAGTACTGAAATTCATGTAGAATAACAAAAATAGACAAGGTTATTGTGAGCAAAAAGCAAAGGTGAAATATTACACTACTTTATTTCAAAAAAGCTACAGTAATTAAAATGCCAAAGTAACAACAACAAATTATAGGAATAGAACAGAGCTGAAAAACAGACCCATGTATGGGGTCAGTTTTTTTACAAAGGTACTAAAAATATACAATGGGAATATACAAAGAACTGTATTGGTTAAACTAGGTATCTGCAGGCAGAATAGTAAAATTGGACCCTCACTTCATACAACATTCAAAAACCAATTCAGAATAAAGACTTAAAACCGGGCGTGGTGGCGCACGCCTTCAATCCTAGCACTTGGGAGGCAAGGGCAGGTGGATCTTTGTGAGTTCAAGGTCAGCCTGGTCTACAGAGTGAGTTCCAGGACAGCGGGGCTATAGGGAGACCCTGTCTTGAAAAGACCAAAAATAGGAGCTGGAGAGATGGCCTAGCGGTTAAGAGCACCGACTGCTCTTGCAGAGAACCCGGGTTCGAGCCCCAGCACCCACATGGCGGCTAAGAACCGTCTGAAACTCCAATTCCAGGAGAACTCCAGTTCCAGGGGAATCCGAGACCCTCTGCTGACCTCCGAGGCATTGCACAAAACCTACATGCAGACAGTACACTCATACACATACAAAAAAAAAATTTTTTTTTTAAATAAAAGACTCTTTTAAAAAAAAGACCAAAAATAAATAAATAAATAAATAAATAAATAAATAAATAAATAGACTTAAACATAAACCCAGAAGATGTTGATCTGCTAGAAGAAACTCCAGGGCCGACTATACAACACTGGTCTGCACAGTGACTTTTCTTTTCTTTATCTCCCCTCCACCAATAGCAAGTAGCAAGAATGAAAACAGATTACATCAAGCTAAAACACATCTGTACCCAAAACAGTTAGTGGCATGTAGAGACAATTGACGGTTTGAGGGAAAATATTTGTATGTCCTAATTCTGACCTAAGATATATATAATAAATTACTTTTTCTCGGGTTTTGTTTATTTGTTTTTGTCTTCTGACACCGGGTCTCCCTGTAGCCTCAGCTGGCCTGAAATTTGCTACGTTGACCAGGGTTGCCTTGATCTCACAGAGATCTACTTGCCTCTGCCTCCCTAGTGCTGAGATTAAAGATGTGTGCCACCAAGCCCAGTGCCAAAAAGATATAATGAATTCAAACAACTCATTGACAAGAAAAAAATGTAATTAATAAAAAAGAGCAAGGGTAGGGAGCAGGGGACAAAGGACGCAGGAAGTACACGGGAATCAGAAGGTGGAAAGTTCAGGGAGGGCCAGTCTCTAGAGCCACACAACTCTGGCAGTCTTTGACAACTGTACTTACGTGCCCTGGGTCCACACAAAACCCTGCCTATTAATAATCAGTCAAGGAAGGGGAAGGGTCCCCAAGGCTCTGTTCTTTACCTTTGATTTTTTTTTTTTTTTTTTTGGTCTTTTCACGACAGGGTCTCCCTGTAGCCCCGGCTGTCCTGAAACTCACTCTGTAGACCAGGCTGGCCTTGAACTCACAAAGATCCGCCTGCCTCTGCCTCCCGAGTGCTAGGATTAAAGGTGTGCACCACCACGCCCGGCTGACCTTTGAATTATTTACTTGCTGTTGATGGATGCTGGGAGGAGGAACTCACTGTTTAGCTGTATACAAACTACTGAACACACCATGCTCCAACAGATAGCTCTGGATAACCCCCTGGTTAACCTCGGTTGGTCACAGAACAAAATAAATAGACATGAATGTAAGAGATTTGGAGAGGAGAAGGGGTTGAAAGTGGTGGTAGAGAAGTAGTGATACGTACTACATTCATGTGAGAAACTCTAAAAATAAAACTAATCAATTTAAAATTGTTTCAGTGAGGTAGAGAAGTGGTGCCTGGTAACACGTGCCTCTACCCAGTGTGCAGGGAGGCTAAGGCAAGAGGGTCATGAGTTTCAGGCAAGCCTGGGGTACCTAGCAAGGACCTTCTTTCAAAAAACAAAATGGGCCAAAGTACTTGAATAAGCACTTCTGAGAACACATAAAAAGAACCAAAAGATACACAAAAACATTTGCCACAGCTGATCATCAAAAAACCATAATACAATCCCCAGAGAAACATCACTTCATGCCTCTCAGAATAACTACCAGCAAAGGATGAAAGACAGCAGGTGTTGGTAAAGATACAGAGGAAAAAGCCAAGCGTGGTGATGCACGCCTTTAATCCCAGACTCAGGAGCAGAGGCAGACAGATCTCTGAGAGTTCAAGGCCAGCCTGGTCTGCATGGTGAGTTCCAGGACAGCTGGGACTACAGGGAGACCCTGTCTCAAAAAGACCAAAAAAAAAAAAAAAAAAAGATACAGAGGAAAGAGAATCCCAGCTCATCATTGGTGGGAATCTAAAACAGCATTGTTCACAATAGACACATTGTCAAACCAACCTAAGTGTTCATCAGTGGATGAAGGGATCAAGCAGATATGGGACCTATACCCAGTGGAATACTATTCTCATAAAAAGAATGAAATACTCCATAAAGAAAGGAACCATGGGGCTGGAGAGATGGCTCAGCAGTTAAGAGCCCTGGCTGCTTTTGCAGAGGACCTAGGTTCGGTTCCAGCTCCCACATGGTGGCTAACAACCATCCATAACTCCAGTTCCAGAAGATCCAACACACTCTTCTGATCTCTGTGGACATTGCATGCAAGGATGCAAGGTGCTCTTACATAAATGGAGGCAAAACACTCATAGATATTAAAATAAAAATAAAGAAATGAAGCCTGATGTGGTGGTACACTCCTTTAATCCCAGCACTCCAGAGGCAGAGGCAGGTGGATCTCTGTGAGTTCAAGGCCAGCCTGGGACTAAAGGGAGACCCTGTCTCAAAAAGACCAAAATAATAATAATAATAATAATAATAATAATAATAATAATAATATAAAGAAATGATCCATGTTTGAGGACACAGACATGCTTAACCTGATTTAAACATTACACATTATGTAAATGTATTGAACATGTTCAACAAACGAACAAAGAAACAAATGGAATGAAATTCTGTCATTCACAGCAACATGGATGGAATTGGAGGACATCCTGCTAAGTGAAAGGAGTCAGGAACAAAAAGGCACACCCACCATGCCTCACATGTAGAGTCTAAAGTGGACTTCAAAATGACAACTCCAAAGAAAGTAGACTGTTTTCTTCTCACCCACTTGTGCCCCTTTCCCAAAGCCCAGGGAACAAATTGCAGAAGAGGAGGCGTGGTAGAATATAAGGGCTGCGGAGAGATAGGGGTGAATCATGAGACTACAGCAATATAGTCTGGACTCCTGATTGATCAACATGCCTGTGCATACAAGCTTCTCCAACTGGACTATGGGAACCCTGGGTTGTTCAAAATTTGGACATAGATACTTGCAAAATACACCAATTACCTAATTGTATGGCAAACTGAGCAACATCAATGTTATCTAAAAACAACTATGTTATTATATTGTAGAATCCCTTAAAAATAAACAAATAATAATAATAAATAAATAAATAAATAAATAAATAATAAAGTGGACTCATGGATGTAGGGGCTGCACAGGTCATCACAGAGGCTGCAGCCGAAGAGGAGCATCAGAAGGAGAAGTGTGGGGCTTTGGTATCTGTAACATACTGTGGCAAATGTGGTTAATAACGGAGAACCATCTATTCCAAAGCTGATAAGAAGGTAACTATTAAATACATTAACTAGGGCTGGAGAGACGGCTCAGTGGTTAAGGGCACCAACTGCTCTTGCAGAGGACCGGGGTTTGATTCCCAGCACCCACGTGGTGGCTAAGAACTGTCTTTAACTCCAGTTCCAGGGGAATCCGACGCCCTCTTCTGACCTCTGTGACATTGCACAACACGGGTGCACCAACCTACATGTAGACAGTACACTCATACAGATAAAAAATAATAAATTAATTAAAAAAATAAAAATAAATACATTAATTATTCTCACCACAACAGAATGCTGAGGATGTGAGATACTGGCCATGCTAAGCAGCTTTAGTCAGCTCGTCAGATGGTATTCCCAAGTCTTAACAATAACATCACTTTGGGTTATATCTATTTCTCTATCTATCTATATCTATCTATCATCTATTGATCAATCCATCTATCATCTATCTCTCTATCTACATCCATAGATAGTTCATTCCATCTCTCATCTATCTATCTATATCTATCTATCTATCTATCTATCTATCTATCTATCTATCTATCTCCATAGATAGCTCATTGAAGTCATAACATGGTAGTTTAATCCTGTGGGTTGACTGCAACTTTGAGGTCCATCTGCTGGCCTGGTCCGAATTCACGGTCATCAGTGACCTCACTCCCCCGGCAGAGTTACCTGTCACAGCTGAGGGTACTTGGGCCAAGGGTGTGTCAAGGGACTGGTGCAGAAGTAGGTGTCTGCTGTATCTCAAATGTGCTTAATGTTTGGGGACCAAAGATGGAGTCCAGGCCTGGGTGGTCTTGCAGGGAGCAATCAGAGCCCTCAGCCCGAAGCTTCCTTCTGTGTGGCTTTCCTAGCCTCCACAACCCCAGGGACAGCCTGGTCTCACATCTCTTTCTCAAACAATTGATGAGAATCAGCAAGTCCCCTGCCATCATCCTCCGCATGATGACTGTGCCTGAGCCACGGGAAGGTCATTCCCTTCCAGTGTCCACCCATGATGCTATCATTGTGGAGCTGTGGGCTCTGAGGCAACCGCCTTGCAGGCTGCCAGGCCCCAGCTCCCCCATAAAGGGCAGGCATTCGGCTGCCAGAAGAGAGGGAAAGGCAGTTAACTGAGACTGAAGAGTTGTATGCAGCTCCTAATTTTCCAGTTAGTTCCTTTCGATTCTGCACCGGTATCCTTTCGGTAATTGATTTTCAAATAGTACTTGTTACATATCACACTTAAACAGGAGTCTTTCTGGCAGAATTGAGCTACATAATAGAGGGAGAAGTGGATTTCGTAGGGGAACCTGCTCTGCAGGTCTGAGGGCCCCCCTCCTCCTCTCCCCTCTCCAATGCTAATCTTACGCCAATGCTCAGGGAACATGAGATTCATTGTGCAGGCATTGCCTGTGCATGCATACTGCAACCATGCTTGTGGTCCTGGGATTCCACATCTGTCTGCATTTCACATAGCTTGATGAGTTTAGAGTGAGGAAACAAGTCCATCAAGGTTGGATCTGTTATTAACAAAACTGGTAATTATTGCACGTCTACCATAGGCCACACACTGGAAATGCAGACACTGACAGAGATGAGGCTAGCCCTTGCCTTCAAGTTCTCATGATGTGAGAGCATGCTCAGGGGGAGAGTAAAAATAATCTTGGACATTTATGCACAGCAGAATGAAGAGGAGAGGTGTTATCTCTGTGGGCACTGAGGTCAGAGTCAAGGTGAATGTTGAAAGACACCTAGAAGTCAAGCCGGTGAAGGTGAGGTTTAAACTGCCAGCCTCAACAAGAGACGGATGGTGCCTATGGCAGGGAAGGGGACAGGTTCTCGGGACTCCTGTGCCAAAAGCCTGGCAGAGTTGGGACTGACTTCCTGGCTCTGACCTTGACCTGACATCTTGAAACTTGTGCTTAAAGCTGCTCTAGTGACTGACAAACATATCCACCCACCCCCATGCTCCCACAGAAACCCCGTGGCCTTGAGAACCATGCTTCCGTTCCACGGGGGCTGTCTCTGCTCCAACCTCATTTGGATTCTTATTTTTAGAATTGCCACTGGAGTCCATTTGTGAGACATTGAACGGTTTGGCTTTTACAGCAATACATTGTTTTCGATCCCCAGTGCTATATTCCTCAGCACGATTGCCTGTTTTGTTGCTGGATTTGGCTCCAAAGAACTGGGAACTATGTCCAAGTATCATCTACCCTCAAAGGTTGATGGAGGTGTCTGCACTGAGCATGTGCAAAGAAATGTGCTCCTGGAGGAGGAGACTGCTGCTCAGCCCTGCATTCATTCTTCACCCCTGCCTAAGGGAAGCAGCCCTCCATCCTTCAGCTGCAGGCTGACTGAGCTGCTCTTGCCAAGAGCCTGGTGCATGAGGAAGCGTGCCTTCCAACCAGTGGCTTTACTAATCCAACCAGTGGCTTTACTGAGCCGCTGGCACCCCTGCTGCCTGGGAGATTCAAGAAGGTCATTCACTCCCATCTCACTTGTGTTCGTTTTCCCATCGAGTTCTTGCAGTGCCAGGCCAGCTACAGGAGCCCAAGGTTTGGACTGGGGATAAAGAGAGTCGGAAGTTCTGCCGGCCTTAATAGATAACACACTCCCTGAGACACGAACAATGAAAAATGTTTGTCTTAAGAAGTCTGATGGGGGGAGGGGGTACTCAGCAGGTAAGAACACTTGCTGTGCAATAAGGAGGACCTGAGTTCAAATCCCCATTGAACTCAGAATAAAGGTGGGCTTGGTCTACTGGGTGTGGTGGCGCACGCCTTTAATCCCAGCACTCAGGAGGCAGAGGCAGAAGGATCTCTGTGAGTTCAAGGCCAGTCTGGTCTACATAGCAAGTTCTAGGCCAGCTGGAGCTACAGGGAGACCCAATCTCAAAAAAAGAGAAAAAATAGATGGGCTTGGGGATGCATGCCTGTAAGACCAGCACTGAGTCTGGCTTTTAAGTAATGATCAGGATTTTTGTTAGTTTTGTTTGTTTGTGCATGTGTGTTCAGATGTTGTGTGTTGTATGTGTGCGGGAGAGAAGTATATGTGTCTGTACCAGAGGAAGTTGTTGAGTGTCTTCCCATGAACCCAAAGCTTGCCTTCGGGCCAGCCAGCCTAGCCAGACTTTATATACAGTCGGCTCTGGAGAGGTAACAAGATCATTCCAGCCGGGCGTGGTGGTGCACTTGGGAGGCAGAGGTAGGCAGATCTTTGTGAGTTCAAGGCTAGCCTGGTCTACAGGGTGAGTTCCAGGATAGTTGGGGCTACAGGGGAGACCATTTCTCGGAAAGACAAAAAAAAAAAAAAGATCTTTCCAATAAAAATATTTGCAAAATCCTTTTCAAGAAAGGAGCCTAACTCTGGACCCAGCTTGCGACAAGTTGTCCGTCATCCACGGGCATGGTTCCCATCTTCATAGAGGGAAGCCTCCCTACCCTGCTACCCGCATAGACCCAGTGGCATCACCCACAGGGGGATCTAGCTCTATAATGCCCACTGCGGTTCTCAGAATTACACGCTGTGAACTATTGAGAACAATACTTCAAGGCCACTCAGGGCAT
Source organism: Rhizomys pruinosus (assembly GCA_009823505.1). Taxonomy (NCBI): domain Eukaryota; kingdom Metazoa; phylum Chordata; class Mammalia; order Rodentia; family Spalacidae; genus Rhizomys; species Rhizomys pruinosus. Next base: position 3,577,490 of record VZQC01000008.1, on the reverse strand, counting down.
CCAAGAGGAGCCCTGGCATTTCCGGGCTGGGACTCGCAGATTGAGTTGCCTTTGTGGGTTCAAGGCTCCTGCTCCCAAGGGCACCCAGGGCAGTGGATTGCCCTTCTTTCCACAGGCGCTGGCGAGCAGTGTGACACTGTCACTCACCAGGAAAAGTCACTTCCCAAAATACCACATGCTGCAGGTAACGGGAAAAAAGGTCAGAATGATGAAGGTGTGTGTTGTAAGCTGCCTCGTACATAAAAATTGCCTAATTACTGGGAAGATGCGAAAAAGCATAGAATATTCCTCCAGGAAGCTATCCCTCCAGGCTGGATGTGGATGTGAAGGAGCAATTTGAGAGCAGGTTGAACAACCCATCCCAGCTCAGGCTGGCTCCAGCAGTGGACACCCCCCCACTTCCCCCACCCCCCGTGGCTTCCACGTGAAGCAATCCTAAAAACAAGATAGTACCGTAAATATCCGAATTTTTGTGCTCATCCTGTACCTAACTAATGTAACTAATTATTTTTAACCTTTGTCTTGAATTTTCAATGTAAAGAATCAAAGGGTATAAATTCCACCCATTAGGCTCAGAGGCAGACATTCTATACTATTTGAATAAATTAAATTTTGTTAACTTCTGTCTGTTCAGCCAGCTTTTGAAATAAGGTGGGTGTGTCATAATTCCTTAGCCTATTTCCTTTAAAAAAAAAATCTCTTGTTGAGTGTCTATTATGTTCTAGGCATTGAGCATCAAGGACTATGTTGGAAAACAAGGTTCATCCCTGTGTTTCTATGAACTTGTTGAAAAAAACAGATGCATAGTTCCAAAAATAGCTGTTTGCCAGAAGGAGCAAATTGAAGGGACATCTAAGCCAGATGGATCTGATCAGGTATGACTCCTCAACTTTTCATTAGTAGGAATTAGGTGGAAATCAAAGAAAAGTTTACCAGGACAGAGAGGGCCCTGCAAAGACCAGGTGCCTGAGCACAGGAGCACGCGGCGCGTGGGAGGAGCGGCGCGTGGGAGCCCTGGTGTGGCTAGCCCTCGGTTCCCAGTGAAGGTTTGCACGATAGAAAGGAGGGTCTCCTTGGATCCTACTTCTTTTTCAAGACCTTCAGGGGACAGTAGTGAATGAACTCATTAAGCTTATTCCTTTGTTCAAGAAGATGTACAATATTAGGGAAAACACAAGTCAAAGTGTGTTTTCTTCTGAAGAGCCAAAGGAACTTAAAGGCCTGAAGGAGCAGAGAGGTTCTTGGACAGAGGGAAGGAGGATCCCATCAGAGGTCAGAGGTCGCAACCAAAATGGCACATACAAATCAACCACTCAAAAGTCTGAGTTATAGTAACCCTATCCCCCAGAGTGTGTGTGTGTGTGTGTGTGTGTGTGTGTGTGTGTGTCCATCTGTGTCTGTGTCTATATGCTTCTTGCACTCATTGGTGACCCATTGTCTACCAAGTGTCTGCTAGGAAGCACTGGATCACAGGGCTAAGATGGAAGCAAAGGGGTCGTTGAGGATGACGCGCAGGCAGTAGGGCTGAGACTCTGGTCAAAGGCCAGAGCTTCCTAGAGCTACTCACAGAGTGGATGAAGATTAAAAGACCACTGGGCAGGCTTCGGGGGTAGCGCCTCCCATCCAGACCTGGAAGGACACCCAGGAGCTGCATACACACATAGTTCTCCAGGGCAAATACAGGAATCTCACCTGACCCCAATCTAGACACTCATAGTACTGAACCAGACACTGGAGACTTCTATGACAGAGGGGCCTACGTGGGGACCGATGGTTGTTACCTGTGGTCAGAGCAGCCTGGGGCTACTGAGGTGGTGCTGAGCTGAGTTCCAGACCTACCATTGGGTTGTCAGGACCCAAATGTTGTGGATCACCCACATGGCACTGCGGTACTGGGGTACTCTCCTGGCACCGCTGGGAGAGTGGCCACCCTACATCTGTCCTCGGGGAAGACATGATTTACTGCTGATTTACCATGGGCTGGTCCACTGGGGTTCCTCCAGGTGTCTGGACTTAGGGTTCTGTTGCAGTGCAAGCCAAGCTCCAATGCTTTTGGGATTGGTTAGGCCTCCCTTGTGACTACAGCAAGGTTGAACCTGTGCCTGGTTCCCTCACCCCCAGACAGGTATGCCTGAGCTGTGACACTGAGTCTGTGACATTCAGTTCTCGTCTAGAAATTATGGGAAACTTCACACCGCAGAAACAGGCTAACTCTGCAAGTCCCACCCCCACCCCAGGAGTTGATAAGCATTGGCCAGAACACCAGTCTGCAGCTGTCAACCAAAGATCCTGCTTAGCAGACTAGCTAGCTGCGAGGTCTTTCCAGGTCAGGGTCCCGCATCCCAGGGACCTAACGTAAAGCCCGAGGTAACTTGAGGTGGGGGTATCTACGTGCCAGCCAGCAACAATCCCCCGGTCATTCTGCCTGTCACTCATCCTGTGTCCTCTCACCAAAAGAGAGGGTTGACCCAGATCTAGTAGGGTTGGGCTGTCACATGGGGAGATGGAAGGCCTGGGGTACCCTTACTATCATGATAATTCCCAAGCTGTAAGAACAGGAGCCTTCATCTATAAAGGGGGGACAGTCTCTCAGGTAATAAAATTATAAAACCGGTTAATAATGAGCTCCAACTCCAGTGCTCAGCTTTGAAAAATCCCTGCAAATCTATGGCAGGCTGTCCTGGAGGGTAGTCCCAGGGAAGCTGGATTCATACTCAGTGGGGCTCAAACTGTGTCCAGTGATTAGAGCAAATGACTGGGAACATAACTGGTGCAGCATGGAGAGCAGTCATCACCAACCAACCCACACAAATCTTTCCTCTCGGGCTGGGGAGATGGCCCAGGGCTGCGCACGCATGAGGAGCTGAATTGGGTGCCCAGAACCCAGATAAGGCAGATGCCGTAGCCCATGTCTGTAGTCCTAAGAGACAGGAGGCACAGACAGGAGCATCCCTGGAAACTCTCAGCTGGCTAGCCCAGTAAGCAGTCTGCCAGCAAAGACCCTGTCTCAAACACCACGGAAGACAAGTACCAGTGGCTGCTGACCTACACAGGTATGTGTAGTGTGTGTGTGTGTGTGTGTGTGTGTGTGTATGTGTGTGTGTGTGTGTGTGTGTGTGTGTGTGTGTGTGTGTGTGGCAGAGGCAGTTGGATCTCTGTGAGTTCAAGGCCAGACAGATCTACATAGTGAGTTTCGGGCCAGCTGGAGCTACAGGGAGACCCTGTCTCAAAAAGACCAAAAAAAAAAAAAAAGAACAAAATATTCACGCCTATGTTCCTAGTTAACAGCACAAACAAAAGAAACTGGAGAATTCTTCGAAAGATTTGAGATAACCAAACTGATAACTGAAAACACCTGTCGGCAGCCGTGATTTCTGCTGCACAGTTGGGCGGCTGCCTGCGAACAGGACAGGCTACTTGGGTTTGGACATCACTCTCGCTTCATACAGACTGGTTTCAGTCTTGTTGTCCTCTGTCCAGCCACAGCTGGGCTAACTGTTCTGGTGGAGTGTGTGGGAAGAGGGTTTCTGGTAACACAAGACCCAGGATTGTGCCTTTCTTGGAAGCAGATGAAAGCTGTTGGTCGTTAGCATTCTGTTGTGTGCTTTATTGATTCCCCAATTACGTGTTAGGGATATAATCTGAGACATTGCTACCGTGTAGTGATTTGGCACTGCACTTTGCTGAGCCCACCTTACGGTACTTGAAAATCAGCAGCTGTCCTGTGTCAGGTGGGGTTTACTAAGTCTAAACACAGGATGCCCAGCTGAATCTGAATTTCAGATGAAGACTCACGGCTTCAGTATAAACATGTCCTTATGATAGAGTCATATCTGTGATTTTTTAAAAGTATTTGCTGTTTCTCTGAAATTCAAATTTAACTGGACAGCAGGATCTAACGCTTGTGTCCATTTCAAATTCATATTGAGCCCCCACTGTGGTAGTTCAAACACAGAATCTGGGCGAAGTGATCAAGCCTGGAGAGCTCCACCCTCAGGATAACATTAAATGTCCTTGTCAAAGTGGGTTCAAAGAGCTTCTGGCCCTTTCTGCCACCCGAAAACACCCTGCTCGTCCTTTTGGTCACACGAGGACCCAGTGAGGTTTCATCTTGGAAGTGCTGAGCAAGGCCTTCCCCCCATAGTCCACCAGTGCCCGGATCTTATAATCCTGGCCCCCAAAACTGTGAGAAATGAATTTCTAGTGTTTACAAATTACCCAGAGTAGTATTTTGTTATAGTATCAGAAAAAGACTAAGGCAACATCCTGTATTTTAACTGGTAATGCTGATTTGATGAACTAAATATCAAAGGGAAATTTGTGAGGTTGACCCTGTAGCAACACAGGCCGTTGGGTGGGGGGGGCGGCTTGTAAATTGTCTCCCTGAAAACTCTAGTCCTTTTTCCTACTAGAAGGCCAGATATGAGAGATTCAGAGTCTGGCCACACATTATGGAAAGAGCAGAAACGGGCAGCAGACACTTCTGCCTAGGGATGCAGGCTCAGATATCAGCCTGCATCCCTAGGCAGAAGGGAGATGGGTGCTTCCCAGCAGGCTCTGTCCTTCTGAAGGCATGGCACCATGTGAACACAGCTCACATTTCTACCAACCAAGGAGTTAGTGGGTGAGAAAGCCCACTGGTAATTTCTTGACACGATACAAGAGAATTCAAATCTCCTTACTTAATAATACTCATGCCCTTTGGACCATGACCTAATGCAAACAATTTTCTGTTGTTTTAACTTATTTATCTATTTATCTATGTCTTTTTGAGACAGGGTCTTCCTGTAGCACCAGCTGTCCTGGAACTCAATGTGTAGACCAGGCTGGCCTTGAACTCAGAGAAATCCACCTGTGTCTGCCTCCCAAGTGCTGAGATTAAAGGCGTGTACCACCAGGTCTGGCTTCTCAACTCAGAATGGCCATGAGACAGATTTGGCTGTCATTTGAGGTGCAACCCAGATCACAGAACACTGAAAAGCGGCAAACTCCTATAGTGTTTTTTTTTTATTACTGCCTGGTGTGGTGGCACACCTTTAATCCCGGCACTCTGGAAGCAGAGGCAGGAGGATCTCTGTGAGTTCAAGGCCAGCCTGGTCTACATAGTGAGTTCCAGGACAGCTGAGGCTATAGGGAGACCCAGTCTCAGAAAGACAAAAAAAAAAAAAATACTATATTGCTTTATTTTTAGGGTAGTTTTAGGTTCACAGAAAAAGTGAGAAGAAGCCAGGGCTACATATGAGCCCTGCCCCCACACCCCCTCATATGTCCCCTGCCCAACCCCACACACGGCCCCACCAGAGTGATTCATCTGTTACTGTGGATGAAGCTTTCTTGACAGCCTTACCCTCCAGAGTCCACGGTCTACATTAGTGCTCACTGTTGGTGCTGCATAGTCCACGGGTTTGGATAAATGTAGATAGATGATGTGGACCTGACACTGCAGCATCCTGTGTGATGTTTAAGACACTAGTTTGTTATTGTTATATTACTGAACCCATACTAATATAATTAGAGATGAAAATATGTGACCAGACAAGAGGGCTGGGGTACAGGGCTAGGCAGGAGAGGAAGTTGTTCACAGTAATTGCAGCTCAGGAATCAGAGCTGAGACACTGTTAGACAGTTCATTGACTGCGTGGGATTGGGCAAGTAACTTGATATACTTAAATGCAAGATTCTTGGTTCAGGATTTTATGAAGATTAAATGAGATCTTACAACATGAAATGCTAGTCAGAAGACAGTGAGGGAGTGATGATTTAAAAACCTGAAAGTGAAAATAAATAAATAAATAAATAAGAAAAGAAAAAAAAGAAAAACCTGAAAGTGGGCTAGACAGTTGGCTCAGCAGTTAGTAGTACTGGCTGCTCTTCCAGAAGACCCAGGTTTGATTCCCAGTACTACATGGTGGCTACCAACCTTCTGTAACTCCAGTTCCAGGGGAATCCAATGCCCACTTCTGACCTCCAAGGGCATTGCATGACATGGGTGCCCTTATATGGTGTTCATCACAGTGTTTTGTCACACTAATTGAAGGCAAACAAGAACAATTAATTTTTAATATTCATAAATTTTCTGCATATGTTTACAGTTATCACACCACAGCTATTATAACACAAGGATAATATATGCAGGTGATATACTTGTACACATAAAATAAAAATAAAATGTTTAAAAAACAAAGTAATTTGCATTCTAGATTCTACACCCAGCTAACCTATCTTCCAGATGGAAAGGTAGATCAAAGACATATTTTCAAGTAAGAAATTTTAAAAAATATATAACCTTAAAAAAAAAAAAAAAAATAATATATAGATATATATATAATATATATATATTGCCTCCTGTGATGGTTAATCCTGGGTGTCAACTTGACTGGACTAAGGAACAAATAAGAGAAAAGGATCTTCAGATTGGACCACCTCAACGGGATGGCCCACCCACAAATGTGGGCGTTACCTTCTGCCGGCAGGCAGTATAAAGGGCCAGGCAGAGGAGCTGGTCCCTTTTCTTTTCCTGCAGCTTGCCTCTCTCTCACTGGTGAGTTTGTCTTGCTGCTGACAACCCTTCGGATCCCAGCATGTACGAGACCAGGCAGATCTCCTGGACTCCATTGGGCTTTCAGCACAGATTGGGACTAACTGAGACATCCAGCCTTGCGGACTGAGCAGTTCCCTGGATTCTCAGCCTCTCCAGTGTGACACTGCTACTGTCAGACACATTGAACTCTGTCACAGTGAGCAAATCAATAAATCGTATATAGCTATATATTTGTCCTGTTGCTTCTGTTTTCTTTAGAGAACCCTGACTAATACAGATTTGGTACCAGAAGTGGTTCTGAAGAACAGAACTGAAAGGAGGATTTCTTTAGTGGGCTTGGTAGTTTCTGGAGCCAGCTCTCCAACCCAATGAATCCTAGAGTTACTGAAGGCTCTCCTGGTGGCATGAAGAGGAATGATAATCCTTGTGCAGACATTTGATGTAATTATGAGATAGATCCATTTACTCACCTAACTCGCCACTTGTGAGGAGCAAGGAATTTCAGGACTCTATATATAAAAACGTTTGAGAAATTGCAGAAAAATAAGGAAAATAATGATGTTGCCTGGTTCTCCTACATCTCTGGATAAGTGATAGAGGAAAATAAGGAGCTCGGTGATAAAATTGACCAGCTCCAGATTTGAAACAACAGTTTAAAAGGTTTCCAAGTGTCTCGGAAGAGTATCTTCTCTCCAGCAGCCTAAAGGCTAAATGGCAGAAAATCAAGCTGGAGCCCTTATTATACATTTGGCTGATTTAAACACACAAATTTAATTCCCAGCCACAAAGAGTGTCAGCAGTCAAGGTGAGAGGCACTGGTGGGGAAAGGGTGGAACCCTGAAACTTGGGGTGGAGATGTGTGGGAGAACTATGATGATTTTGAACCCTCGGATTCTGAGGGATTTTCTTTATCTGAGGAATTAATCTCCCCACCCTCAGCAGAGAATCCAACACACCTGCAGATCCCTCCTCCCCACTTGCCTGAGGAAACTAATCTCCCCCTCCCAGTGGGAGCTAATGTCCCTCAGGGCCCAATAATTGTTGCCTCTAGACTATAACCAGATTGAAGTCTAAGCAAGCCCCTCAAGGTGAGATAGAAATGTGTCCACAAGGAGGTGCTAACCACTAAAGAAATTAATGAGTTTGCCATTCATTCGGCAGAAGCCTAAGGAATGTGTGTGAGGAATGGATTTAAGGGTGTGGGATAATGGTGGAAGGAATTAAAATTGGATCAGACCGATGTTATCGATATGAGCCCACTAGTAGAGATTCTAGGTTTAACATGAAGCTCAGAGTGGTAAAAAAGGTGTTAAAATTTATTTGAATGGTTGACTGAAGTATTTATTAAAACATGGCCTACTAACAGCGAGTTAGAGATGCCGATATTCCTTGGCTTAGTATTGATGAGGGATTGTGAGGGTCAGGCAGATGGGCATGCTCGAGTGAATTTGAAGTGTAAAACCACATTCTCCACAATGTGAGGACAGAGGACATGCCTTTCACTGAGTTTTAAGATGGAAAGTACAGAGAGACACCAGAACATTTGAAGAGCTTTGTTTTTGCTCTATTTCTTATGCCAGATCTTACAGTTAGAGAAGTTGTTGCTCACTGTGCATAAATTAAATGTACAATAATAGGTTTAACAGGACCTCAGGGTAGGTGTCAGTGGCACACTGAATTGCCAAAGGCCAGATGAACGTAGTTATTGTATTATTTTATCAATGGGCAGCAAAGGCAAAACAATGCCTATAATGGCATGACCCGAAATGATCTTTGGAACTGGCTAATTAATCATTGTGTTCCCAGGAACCAGATACATAAGAAGCCTACTAAGTTTTTATTTGATCTGTACAAGCAGAAAAGCTCTAGAACAAATGACAGGAAGTCAACATTGGGTTTCAGCAGTATCGAGTCCGGTCCAGTTAACCAGTTTCCAGACTTGAGACAGTTCACAGACCCAGAACCCCTTGAATGAAGGGGTGGCTGGGTTCCGATGAGGAAGGACCTTGACACAATACCAAAGAGTTAGGCTGTTTGCCTTCCTCCTTGTCCTTCCCCAGAGGGACCTGAGGCGTTTTACTAGGGTAACTGTACACTGGGGAAAAGGAAATAATCAGACTTTTCGAGGCCTATTGGATACGGTTCTGAGTTACATGATCCCAGGAGACCCTAAAAAGCATTGTAGCCCTCCAGTTAAAGTAGGGGCCTATGGAGGCAGGTGATAAATGGAGTTTTGGCTGAAGTCTGACTCACAGTGGGCCCAGTGGGTCCCAGAACCATCTGTGGTTATTTCCCCAGTCCCAGAATGTATAATTGGGAAAGATATAATTAGAAATTGGCAGAATCCCCAACATTGGTTCCCTGACCTGTGGATGAGGGCTATTATGGTTGGAAAGGCCAAATGGAAACCATTGGTGTTCCTTACCAGGGAAAATAGTGAACCAAAAACAGTATCATATCCTGGAGGGATTGCAGAGATTAGTGCCACCATCAAGGATTTGAAAGATGCAGGGTGGTGATTCCTACCACATCTCCATTTAACTCTCCAATTTGCCTGTGCAAAAGACAGACGGATCATGGAGAATGACAGTTGACTATCGAAAACTCAACCAAGTAGTGACACCAATTGCAGCCATTGTACCGATGTGGTGTCCTTACTTGAGCAGATAATATGTCTCCTGGTACCTGGTATGCAGCTATTGATCTGCCAATGCTTTTCTTCTCAATACGGTTCATAAGGACCACCAGAAGCAATTTGCTTCAGCTGGCAAGGCCAACAGTATACCTTTACTTCTTACCTCAAGGGTATGTTAACTCTCCAGCCTTGTGCCATAACTTATTAGAAGGGATCTTGATCACTGACTCTTCCACAAAATTCACACTGTCCACTATATGATGATGTTATGCTGATTGGACCCAGCGAACAGGAGGTAGCAGCTAGTCTGACTTGTTGGTAAAGCATATGCTCATGAGAGGATGGGAAATAAATCCAACTAAAATCAAGGGCCATCTACCTCAGTGAGTTTCTAGGAGTTCAGTGGTGTGGAGCATGCAGAGACATTCCTTCTAAGGTAAAGAATAAGTTGTTTGCACCTGGTCCCTCCTCCCACCAAAAAGAAGCACAATGTTTGGTGGGCCTTTTTGGATTCTGGAGGCACAGCACATTCCTCATCTGGGTGTGTTACTACTAGACCCATATACAGGTGACTCGGAAGGCAGCAAACTTTGAGTTGGGGCTTGGAACAGGAAAAGGCTCTTAACAGGTCCAGGCTGCAGTGCAGGTGCTCTGCCCTAGGGCCATATGTCCAGCAGACCCAATGGTGCAGGTATCAGTGGCAGATAGAGATGCGTCTGGAGTCTGTGGAGGCTCCCATAGGGGAATCACATCGGAGGCCCTTGGGATTTTTGAAGCAAGGCTCTACCTTCATCTGCAAACAACTATTCTCCTTTTGAGAGACAGCTCTTAGCCTGCTATTGGGCCTTAGTGGAAACTGAATTTACAATGGGCCACCAATCACCATCGAACTGAGCTGCCCATATGAGCTGGGTGTTACTGACCCCAGACCATAAAGTAGGATGTGCACACAACAGTCCATTATCAAATGGAAGTGGTACATATGTGACAGGGCCCGGGCAGGCCCTGAGGGCACAAGCAAGCTACATGAAGAAGTTGCCCAAATGCCTATGGTTCCCACTCCGTTACAATGCCTCCTGTGCTTAAGCTGCACCTATGGCTTCATGGGGTTTGCCCTATGATCATTGACTGAGGAGAAGAAGACTGGGCCTGGTTTACTGATGGTTCTGCTGCTATGCAGGCACCACCCAGAGGTGGACAGCTGCAGCATTACAGCTTTTCTGAAACAACCTTAAGGACACTGGTGAAGGAAAGTCTTCACAGTGGGCAAAACTTCGGGGGGGTGCACATGGTTGTGCATTTTGCCTGGAAGGAGAAATGGCCAGAGGTTGATTAATACTGATTCATGGGCTGTAGCAATGTTGGGCTGGATGGTCAGGGACTTGAAAGGAGGCATGACTGGAAAATTGGTGAGAAAGACATTTGGGGAGGAAGTAGTGGATGGAGCTCCTGAATGGTCAAAGGAGTGTGAAGATATTTGTGTCTCATGTAAATGCTCATCAAAGTTGATCTCAGCAGAGGATGAGTTTAATAATCAAGTAGATAGATGACTCGTTCTGTGGATAGTCAGCCTCTTTCTCAGCTTCCCTGTTGTTGCTCAATGGCCATGAACAAAGTGGTCATGGTGGCAGAGATGGAGTTATGCATGGGCTCGACAGCATGGACTTCCCCTCACCAAGGCTGATCTGGCTACACTGCTGCTGAGTGCCAGATTGCCAACAGCAGAGACCAACACTGAGCCCCGATATGGTGCATTCCCGGGGTGACCAGCCAGCAACTGGACACATTGGACTAACTTCCATCATGGAGGGGACAGCGTTTTGTCCTTACAGGAATAGATACTTATTCTGTGTTATGGATTTGCCTTTCCTTCACGTAATGCTTCTGCCAAAACCACCATCCAGGGACTTACAGAATGCCTTATCCACTGTCATGGTATCCTCACAGCATTGCTTCTGACAAGGAACTCACTTCAAGCCAAAGAAGTGGAAGTGGGGCCCATGGTCATGGTATCCACTGGTCTTACCATTTTCCCCACCACCCAGTACAGCTGGCTTGATAGAAACATGGAATGGCCTGTGGAAGACACATTACAGTGCCAATTATGTGGCAATACACTGGAGGGCTGGGCAAGGTTCTCCAGCAGTCAGTATATGCTTTGAATCAGTGCCCCACTATATTGGTACTGTTTCTCCTATAGCCAGATTCATGGGTCCCAGGAACCAAGGTGTGGAAGTGGGAGTGATTCCACTCACTATCACCCCTATTGACCCAGTAGGAAAATTTTTGCTTCCTGTACCCACACCTTGCGTTCTGCTTGTCTAGAAGTTTTGGCTCCAAAGGGGGGAGTGCTTTTTGCCAGGAGATACAGCAAACGTTCATTGAACTGAAAGCTAAGACTTCCCCCTGCACTTGGGCTTCTACTGACTTAAGCCAACAGGCTAAAGGAAGGAATAACAGTAGTAGGAGAGTGATTGTCCAGACTACCAGGGGGAATTTGACTTTTTCTCCACAAGTGGGGGCAAGGAAGATTATGTCTGGAAGGCAGGAGATGCTGTAGGGCGCCTTCTGGTGCTACCATGTCTATGTTTAAGGTCAATGGGAAACTCCAACAACCCAAACAGACAGGAAATAAATGGCCCAGACCCTTCAGGGTATGGGTCACTCCTCCCAGGGAAAGAGCCAAGACCTGCAGAGGTGCTTGCTGATGGTGGAAGAAATACAGAATGGGTAGTAGAAGAGGTAGTCATAAATATGGGAACCGTCTATTTGGTTAAGAATGTGCTTGTTCATATATATATACATATATTAACAGATACTTGTTTGTTCCTCTTTTGAATTGCAACGAGATATGTTTAAGTGTTGTAATATATTAAGGTTATTAGATACTGAAGGACAAGTGTTCCTCAAGGACATTACCACCTACTCTAAGATATAATGCTTTGCAATTGCACATGGAGACATTATAACATGTTAGGTGGAATTATGACTTGCCATTGTTTGCAATTGACAATTTAAGCATAACATAAGAGAGAGCTATTTATTGGGTGTCAAAGTTGACAAGGGGTGGATTTGTGGTGGTTAATCCTGGTGTCACTTGACTGGACTAAGGAACAAATAAGAGAAAAGGATCTAGATTGGACTACCATCAACCCAGATGGCCCACCCCAAATGTGGGCGTTACCCTTCTACTGGCAGACAGTATTAAAGGCCATGGCAGAGGGAGCTGGCTCCCTTTTTTCCTGTGGCTTGCCTCTCTCATCTGGTGATTTTGTCTTGCGCTTGATCAACCTTTTGGATCCCAGCGTGTACTGAGACCAGCAGATCTCCTGGAATCCATCGGCCTTCAGCACCAGATTGGGACTACTGAGACTCCAGCCTGGCGGACATGAGCAGTTCCCTGGATTCTCACCTCTCCATGTGGTGCAGCTACTGTTGGACTCCTTGAACTCTGTCACGTGAAAATCAAAATTGTGTAATAGCTATATATTCGTCCTGTTGTTTCTCTTTTTTTTTTTTTTTTTTTTTTTTTTTGGTCTTTTCGAGACAGGGTCTCCCTGTAGCCCCAGCTGTCCTGGAACTCACTCTGTAGACCAGGCTGGCTTTGAACTCGCAAAGATCCCCCTGCCTCTGCCTCCCAAGTGCTAGGATTAAAGGCGTGTACCACCACACCTGGCTGCTTCTGTTTCTTTAGAGAACCCTCACTAATACACCTCCCATGAATGTTTTAAAGAAAACATCGAAGTGCCAACTAGTGAAAAGCAGGAGAGTCAATCAAGAAAAAGGAAGACTTAAAGATCAGGATCAGAAGTCATGACAGGCCAGGACAGAGGAGCAAGCCCAGAATCACTGCAAGACAGAGCCCTCGATGAGAGACTGCTTGATGTTAGACAGAACAAACAGAAGGAAGAGGACTAGAAGGGAGGACTACAGTTTAGAAAAATGGAGGGAGGGAGGGAAGAAAGAACACAAAGATCCTGGTATAATAGCTGTGGTATGGGGGCTAGAGAGAGAGCCTAGTGGTTAAGAGCACCAACTGCTCTTGCAGAGGACCCGGGTTCGATCCCCAGCACCCACATAGTGGCTAAGAACCACCTCTAACTCCAATTCCAGGAGAACTCCAGTTCTAGGGGAATCCGAGACCCTCTTCTGACCTCCGCGGCAATGCACAACACGGGTGCACAGACAGTACACTCATACACATACAAATATAAATAAAATTAAATAAAAATAATAAAAAATAGCTGTGGTATGATAATTATAATCATACAGAAAAATTACAAATATTAAAAAATTAATTGTTCTATTTGCTTTCAATTGCTGTGATAAAACACTTGGATGAACACCAACTTGGGGAGGAAAGGGTTTATTCAGCTCACATCTCCCAGGTCACAGTTCATCACTCAGGGAGCCCAAGGCAGGAACTCAGGGCAGGAACCTGGAGGCAGGAGCTGAAGCACAGGCCATGGAGAAATGCTGCTTACTGGCTTGCTTGCTCCCCTGGCCCATGCTCAGCCTGCTTTTTTTTTAAATTTTATTTATTTCTGTATGTGTATGAGTGTACTGCCTGCATGCAAGTTTGTGCACCCATGTCGTGCAGTGCCGCGGAGGTCAGAAGAGGGTGTCGGATTCCCCTGGAACTGGAGTTCTCCTGGAATTGGAGTTTCAGACGGTTCTTGGCTGCCATGTGGGTGCTGGGGATTGAACCCGGATCCTCTGTAAGAGCGGTTGGCGCTCTTAACCACTAGGCCATCTCTCCAGCCCATGCTTTCTTATACAGTACAGAAAAACTTGCCTGGGGTGGCACTGCCCACAGTGGACTGGGCCCTCCTAGATCACTCAACAATTAAGAAAATACTACCCTTGGGCCTGGCATGGTGGCGCATGCCTTTAATCCTAGCACTTGGGAGGCAGAGGCAGGCGAATCTCTGTGAGTTCAAGGCCATCCTGGTCTACAGAGTGAGCTCCAGGCCAGCTGGGACTAAAGGGATACCCTGTCTCAAAAATAACAACAAAAAAAGAAAATACTCCCAAGGAAATTCCCCAGTTGTGGCTCCCTCAAGCCAGGTGTGTCAGGTTGACACTAACGCCAGCCAGCACATTAATAAAGGAAATTTTAATTCTAGGAATTTTTAGAAAGTAATCACCATCATCATCATCAACAACAACAAAAGGAAAAACATTACAGTAGAGGGAAATAGTAGTGCTGGGGGTGGGGATGAGGGGTCCACAGGGTACCCATTTATCTAGACACATAACAGTACTGAAGGGCTTAAGAGTGTGAAAGAGCTAGGATCTCACCCATCTCAAGAAAGAACACAATATCTGAGCTTATTAACTGATACTGAATTTATTAGCAATGCCACAGGACGAAAGATCAACACATACATCTTTCAGTTTTGTTGTTTCATTAATAAACAGGGTTTAACTGTGTAGCTGGGCTGGCCTTGAAATTATGACTTTCCTGCATCCTCGGCCTCTGGAATGCTGGGACTTCAGGTGTGAGCCGCTGTGCCTAACTACATTTCTTTACAGTGTAATGAATCTGTGGAAGTTGAAATAAAAATTAAAAAAAACCACTATTAGCAACTATTTGAAAGAGAATGAAATATTTCAGCATACATTTAACAAAATACAATACTACCAAGTATTGATAAAGGAAATCAAAGAAACTACAAGTAAATGGAGGAGCTCCGTGATGTCGCGGATCAGAAGACTCAACGTGGCAAAGAGACCAACTCTTCCTCAACAGATCTGTAATTTCAATGCCATTTCTAGCAAAATCCTCAGGGTTTTATAAACAAAATCAAGCTTACTCTAAAACATGGAAAGCAAAGCTTCAAGAGCAATTAACATCATCATTAAAAAGGACAGAGTGGGAGGGCTCAGCCTAATGTTGAAGCTACCCATTTAGAAAGTGTGTGTACACATGCAAATGCAGTATGTGTGTGGTGCATGTGCACATGTATGGAGGCTAGAGGTCAACTTCTGGTATGGTTCCTAATGGGCCATCCACCTTGTGTTTGTTTTTTTTTTTTACTTTAAAAAATTTTTTTTATTTACTCTTTATATGTATGAATGTACTGTCTGCATGCAGGTCTGTGCACCCATGTCATGCAATGCCGCGGAGGTCAGAAGAGGGCGTCGGATTCCCCTGGAACTGGAGTTCTCCTGGAATTGGAGTTACAGACGGTTCTCAGCCGCCATTTGGGTGCTGGGGATCGAACACGGGTCCTCTGCAAGAGCAGTCGGCGCTTTTAACCGCTAGGCCATCTCTCCAGCCCCCACCTTGTGTTTTAAGACAGGGTCTCAAAAGACAAATCTCACTAGACCTGGGTCTTGAAACCCATTGACCAGTAAGTTCAGGGACCGCATCTCCACATCAGTGCTGTTGATAGCCAGCAGTACGCACCACCACACCTGGCTGTATACTTGGACACTGGAGATCAAACCAGGTGTGCAGCTTCTACAGCAAGCACTTTGCCGACCGAGGTATCACCCCATTCCTAGATAAAGTAATTTCTATGTGTGACAATGGCAGAGGGAAGGGTAAATACTGCAAGAACCTCATATCCGTAGAACTGAACTGAACCTCTGCTGGGAAGTTGGGGGACTGACCCTCCCAGAGGAGACAGAAACACTTCACATCTTCCCATTCCCATCCAAGCCCCACCCACAGCTTCCTCTGGCTTCCCATTTGGCTGTCAGCCATCTCCTGCTCCCTTCCCTTCCTTCTTTAGGGGTGGTTGGACACCTGCCACGAACTGTCGGCCTTCCAGGCACAGCTCGAAGTGTGGGGAAGTCAGTCCTCACAGACAGGTTGTGAGGTGCACTTGGGAGAAATGACTTCTGGGCGCTCCCAGCTGGAGTCAGCTGAGTGACTAGCCCTTCCCATTCTCACAGAGATAGCACACAAGCCATCAGCATGAAGTCTTTGTGTCACGGTCAGCTTCCTAAAAACCCCTGGTTGGCTGAGATTCTTCTAAAACCCAGCAAGCTGAGCTGAAGGTAAATGACAGCTGCAAACTCCGTCCCCATGCAGATCGGAAACCCCAGTCACCTGTCTAACGGCTCACTCCTATACACCCACAGCCAGAGCACCAGACACCCAAGAAAACCAGCTCATATTGAGAAAGACTAAGAGATGAAAAGCATGTTTGGCAGAATGCATGAGCTCTGGCGGGGTGGGGGAATGGGCGGGAACATGGGTCTAGATTTGTTAAAAATAAATAAATAAATAAATAAATAAATAAATAAATAAGTAAAAAAGAAAACCAGCTCAGTGAGAGACAACAGCCATCCCTTGAAGAAATGGCATCCCTTGAAGAAATAGATACTTGGGACTGAGGGGATGGCTCAGCAGGTAAAGGCACTACTGCCAAGCTGGAGGACTCAAGTTAGATTCCTGGAATTCACATGATGGAGAGAACTGACACCTGCAAGTCGTCCTCTGAATTCCACACATACCTGCATACAAATTAAATAAAATGTAAAAATAAATAAATGAATAAAAGGCCTAGATACTGTAGGGAGGATAAGGAAGCTTCAATGTGCTGTCATTTAAATCCTTAGAAAGAACCCATAGTTACTAAAACCAGAATATTTTATTTTATTTTATTTTTATTAATTTTTATTTATTTCTGTATGTGTACAAATGTACTGTCTGCATGCAAGTCTGTGCACCCATGTTGTGCAATGCCGCGGAGGTCAGAAGTGGGTGTCGGATTCCCCTGGAGCTGGAGTTCTCCTGGAATTGGAGTTTCAGACGGTTCTCGACCGCCATGTGGGTGCTGGGGATCGAACCCCGGTCCTCTGCAAGAGCGGTCGGCGCTCTTACCCGCTAGGCCATCTCTCCAGCCCAAAACCAGGATATTTTAAAAATAACAGAAAAGAACTGGCAAGTAAGAATATTTTTTTTTAAATTAGAAGATTAAGGAAGTCTCCTACAGCAGTAAGAGACTACACTGTAATGGAATTTCTTAAGAGAGAAGAAAAGGAGGAAAATGCCCACAGGTTATTTCAACAAAAATTCCAAGACACATTTCTTAGGGAGTAAGTCACATCCAAGGAACAGATGCATACCAATATCACCAAAAGAAGGACAATTCAGAAAGAAAGCCATCCAAAAGGCAGGGAGGGGTCTGTCATACGCAGAACAGAAATCAGAGAGATTCTGAGTTTGCCGAACAGCAGTAATGGAGCCAGCAAAGTCCGCAGGAAAAATTAATTCCTATCTATAATCCTATGCGTCAAACTATCAGTCAAGAGGAAAGGTAGAACAAAGGCATTTTTATAACTGCAAGACTTGAAAACGTTTACATCCCACACATCATTTCAGATAACTAATGGTGTGCTACAACAGACCGGGGTAAACTAGGAAAGAACACACTGGCTGGGGAAATGCAAGCCTACATAGGAGAGGCACGCAACACCCACAGGTGAGAGCAGAGGCCCAGGAACACAACCCAGCAAATGGAGACTCGACCTGCACTCAGACCAGAGTTGACTCCAGGAGGTCGCTGTCCCAAGCCTCTTCCGTTGGCAGAGGTAAAGGAGCACTTGACAGGGAGATAGGTGAGTTAGGATGATGAGAACTCCAACGCTGTTATCACCAACTGAGCTATTTAAGCATGTAGTCTGACAAAGCACAGACCAAACCACAGGAGCCTGCGTTCCCTCTGTCAAGCCCATATCTCCCCAGCATAGATGTTAGCTATTCATTTCGGTCAAGAATTCTCTTCACTGGGGCTGGAGAGATGGCTCAGAGGTTAAGAGCACTCTTGCAGAGGACTTGAGTTTGGTTCCCAGGACCCACACAGTGGCTAACAACTTCTGCAGCTCCATTTCCAAGGATGTGATGCCCTCTGCGGACACTGCATGCACATGGTGCACATACATACATGCAGCCAAAACACATACACTCAAAGAATTTTCTTTAAGGCAATAAACAGCATTATTTTCTATCCAGATTCTTTGTAGGTTTGTCATCTTCAAAATTTTCCACTATGTCCCTGAACCTGTGCTTTTGCTATCACACACCACATGTGGATATACTACCCCTGTGAGGGGGTGTGCATGTGGAAAAACCAGCTGAAAGTGATGCAGGGGTAGATGAGGGCTGACATGTGCGGCCATCAGAAGCTAGGGGACCACTAGGACCCTTCTTGTTCTGCACAGAAGCCATCCAGCCTGATGTGTGGCCTGATTTTCAATGTCAGTTCTGTTTTCAGGGCCAATCCATGTTACATGTTTTCAGTGTGTTAATTTTATTGCATATGATCTATGTGGATAAAATCATCTCTTCTGCATTTTCTATCAGTAGAGGGTCCTCCAGCTGATGTGAGGGAAGCCCCCCACCCCACAGTACCCCATTCTCAGGCAAATGCTGTGGAAAGGAAGGGAACAAAAGCTGGTAGGAAGCCCAGCCTGGTGGGATGGGAATACACTGTACCCAGCAGCACAGAAGAGAGATGTGGGCTTCTCTAGAGCCACCTCCATCCAGGCACTGTTTGTCAAGGGGCCTCGGGGAGCTGGACTTAACCACTTGGATGTGGGGCTAACTGTAGAAGGGTATGGTATTGGGGAGATGAGAAATATTCAGAATTTGTCACTTATAGACTCTTCTGTGTGGAAGAAAGGGAAAGTGCTATCATTCTGAGTTGGTGTTTGTAATTTGCATATTTTTTGCCTTTCATTCAGAATGAGACAATGGGAACATGGGACTGCATGAGAGGACGAGGGCTACGGTAAGTCTCTCTTACATCTTCACCCCCAGGGTCATAGTGATTAGAAAGAACTGTAAACCCAACACACTTCGTCCATCCAATTTCTTTTGACAGCCTGTATTACAAATTATAACAATCTGTGAAGTTGAGTATCTTTGAAAATGAAAATTACTAATGTTTCAATATGGAGGAAGGACTCTGCATAGAAACTAAAGTCATGGTGGTGTGCCCAGGGTTGGGGAACGTTAGAAGCAGCCTTCTGAATTTAACCAGAACAACAATGGGGCCTATCAATTAGGCAATGAGTGCTCTGTGCCTATGTGCTGGCTCGGCTACAATTTTTTTTTCTGTGTCTGGCAGAATGTTTTACAAACCAAACCCAGCAAGACTAAAATCCTACCAGAAGGTGCCTCAGATGGTTTTGTTAATAATTTTGATCAGCTGAAAGGAGAAAAAAAATCATTTCAATTATTCACTTTTCAAAAACTGTCAATTTTAATTTAGAATATTAAACACATCTCTCTTCCTCCCTCCATCACCACCAACAAAAAAATCCAAACCTGAAAAGCCTGTTAGGAAAGGGTGGTGGGTAGCAACAATTTGAATATAACAGTTAAAAATCTTGCTGACCATTTCTTGCTCCTGGGAGGCTGGGTGCATGCAGCCAGTGCAGAACTTTGCTGCGAGTTGAGTTCCTTCAGGAGCTCAGGGAGGCTGGCATCGCTGCTGCTGCTGCGAGGATGCAAGTGGGAACCACCATATATTGGCTTTTGTTTTAATAGCCTTTTAACCAACTTTGTTAATGGACTGAATGCAATTTAGATATGGAACTTGGCTAAAACATAGCTTCAATTGGCTATTAAAATTTAAGAGCCAACTAAGATAGCTAATTAAAAAAAAAGCCACAGTGATGATGGGAAACAGAATTAGTAACAGCAAATGACAGTCTGTCTAGTCTTATTCCCATGGGGAACAAGACTCTTAACTGAGAAGTCAACCAGACACTGCCGCAAACCTAATTGCGTTCCTGGTATCAGGGCACACAAATCTGGCAGCTCTCTGCAACAAAGCAGGAAGCAAAGTCTGAGGGACCGAGTCGATAAGCGGCTGAGCCTCTCCACAGCACGGACGGACAGCACCACGGACAGCGCCATGGACAGCCAGCCAGTTCCAGGAAACCTCAGGAAAGGACCAGATGGGAATGAAAACGCACAGTGCACAAGCGAACAGCTGCTTCGCCTCCAGAGTCAGTCTCCTGTTAATATTTAGGTCTCAATAAAAGGCAGCAATAAATATCTGACCGCTAAAAAGTTGAGCGCGGAGAGGAAACAGTTGTGCTGCTTTGCTTCATTACAGATCCCCTCATTATGGCATCAGCAGAGTGCAGCCCAGCTCTCCTGTGAAGATGTATCGTGTGTGGTGGCCACTTTGAATCGGAGGTACCAGAGTCTTTAGCATTCCCTCGTCAAGTGTCTCCCTGCTGCGCCTGTAAATGTCAGTCCAGTTTTTTCACGGCTGTGCGCGCAGATTAGAAGCAGCAGGAGAGCTGGGTAGTGTGACTACAATACCAGTAAGGACACTTGTCTTCCCGGCACCGCTCAAGTGATTCTGGAATGCAGGGCCCTGCTGTTTTCTAATATTTACACACAACTGGAGTCATCAAGAGCAGTAAATGCAGTCGAAAGGCAGTTCGCTTCTTTTGTGTTCAGAACTTTACATTCAAATAGGGATATCAACAATAACACCAAAAGGAAGGAGAAAAAAAAAAAGGACACTCATTTTAAAGTTTCCCATTTCCCCTCAATTTTGCCATACTTACAGACCAACCAGATGTTACAGTGGCTGCCCACTTAGCCTGACCATCCCTCCTAATACCCTGGGTATCACAGTTCACTGGGCACAGCAGGTGTCTGGGATTCGTGACCTCCAACTGTATTTTTTTCACTGTGGCTCTTCTGACCTCTATGGGAACAGGACCTTGGATGCCATTTTGAAGTAATTTCAGCTGCCTCTGACTCCTAAGCTCTTAGTACAGTATGTTGAAGGCACATTTTTGGACCTCAGCAGCAGGATTATAGACTTTTCTTTTCTTTTGGTCTTTTTGAGACAGGGTCTCCCTGTAGCCCCAGCTGTCCTGGAACTCACTCTATAGACCAGGCTGGCCTTGAACTCACAAAGATCCGCCTGCCTCTGCCTCCCGAGTGCTAGGATTAAAGGCATGCACCACCCCGCCTGGCTATAGACATCTTTTCAAAACACTGTTTGGAACTTAGAGAAGGGGGGGGGGGTGGGCAGGAAAGTATATCCTTAACAAGTATTTAAATGTAAGTGCTATGGATAATTATGTGCAGTTTTCAATTGTTGGCCAAAGATCTTTGTACTCAGAATGGGAGAAGGGGGACACAGGGACAGATCGTACACCATGGGACCAGAACCTGAGCAGACCAGGATGAACAGTCTCTTGCATTAGCACCAACAGAATGTACACATTATTAAATGAAGACAAGAGAGCAGTGTCAGTGTTTTCTTTTAGTTTTGATGGGAGAGATGTAGTAAAATGCTGAGAACCTTCAGAACCTATCAAATCTTTTTTTAAAAAACAGCTTTATTACTGTAGAGGTATGTGCCATGGGATGCATGTGGAGGACAAGGAAAACTTTCACATGTCAACTGTCTCCTTTAGGACTGGGGTCTGGGCATCGAGCTCAGGTTGGCAGGCTTATAGGGCAAGTTGTCTTTAATCCACCTTGTTGGCCCATAAGAAAGTCCTGAGGATGCTGAAGGCACATCTCAATTCTGCCTCTCTGGCAGCACTGCTACCTTTCAAACAGCTCCAGAGACAAGGCACACAGCCAGCCCTCAGGTGTGCAAGGGAGGCAGTGGACAAACCCAGCTCTCTGGAGCTGCTGTGTACCACTGCCAGGGACCAGTTGTCCCTAGGCAAGTTCCTCCTTTCTTGAGAACACGTTAGGGGAAATTCTCCAAAGACCAAGCGTTCACCCAGAAGAGTCAGGACTTTTCTTCTTTTCTCATGTATAAGGTCCCAGAATTAGAAGCTAAGGCTTTTTAGATTTTTCTGGGCCCCAAACAGAAGCAGAGACGGAGGTTAAAGAGGCCTTTTGAGGCACCTGGGCCCTATGTCTCTTTTCAGGATGGCCATGTTATCTGCAGAAGTTCCTTCCTAACTTCCCTCCATCATCAGAGCTTACAAAGTAGTTATCTCACCAGGTGTGGTGGTACAGGCCTTTAATCCTAGCACTTGGGAGGCAGAGGCAGGCAGATCTTTGTGAGTTCAAGGCCAGCCTGGTTTACAAAGGGAGTTCCAGGACAGCTGGGGCTACAGGGAGACCCTGTCTCCAAAAGACCAAAAAAAAAAAAAAAAAAAAAAAAAGCTATCCCAGACATAGCTCATATTTGCCACCTTTTTTTAATGTCTTTTTAAAAATTATTTATGTGTATGAATGTACTGTCTGCATGTAGGTTTGTGCACCCGTGTTGTGCAATGCCGCGGAGGTCAGAAGAGGGTGTCAGATTCCCCTGGAACTGGAGTTCTCCTGGAATTGGAGTTACAGACGGTTCTCAGACGCTATGTGGGTGCTGGGGATCGAACCCGGGTCCTCTGCAAGAGCAGTCAGTGCTCTTAACCGCTGGGCCATCTCTCTAGCCCCCGCCACCTTTTAGTCTATAGCTAAGCCAGGCTGTGGGCTAGGAATCAGTCACTGCAGTTTACAAAACAGGAATTGCTATCAGTCATGTTCGATCCAGTTTTCTTGGACTGACTGGACCAGGTGCCTCTTAAACCACTTGGTGAACTTGCCATTCTCTTAGTTTTACATCTTCATCAACAGTTAAACATAGTGACTGGGAGCACCACAGAGTTTTGGCCTAACAGACTAACAAAACATCTCGGGGCAGTAAACATATTATAGAGCAATAAAACATCACTGAGAAGTAATCCAGGGTTCTATTCTTTTTTTTTTTTTTTTTTTTTTGGGGGTCTTTTCGAGACAGTGTCTCCATGTAGCCCCAGCTGGCCTGGAACTCACTCTGTAGACCAGGTTGGCCTTGAACTCACAAAGATCTGCCTGCCTCTGCCTCCCAACTGCTAGGATTAAAGGCTTACGCCACCACGCCCGGCTCCAGGGTTCTATTTCAAGGTATTTACTTGGTAAGTGAAACAAAACTACAAAATACTCTGAGCTTAAAAGATTTAAGAGTTTCCTTATCACCCAAGCAGCTCAACAGAATCACTGTATCACTATGCACTTCCCACTTGCAACTTTCCTGGGCAACATACTGTCCGACTTTCCAGAGCATTCAGGTGTTCAAGTAACTACAGCATGCTGGCCCCTTAAGTGAAAGTCTGAGGACAAGTATAGGGGCCTTTCTCAGATCTGAGAATTATGCTAAGGGCCATCCTGAACTTCTCTACTGATTGTTCACAAAAAATGTAAAACACAGCAATTCTCTCATTTTCATAGGTTTTTTGTTTGTTTGTTTTTGGTCTTTTTGAGGCAGCGTCTCCCTTTTAGTCCCAGCTGGCCTTGAACTCAACAGATCTGCCTGCCTCTGCCTCCTGAGTGCTGGGACTAAAGGGTATACCACTATACCTGGCAATTCTCTCATTTTTAAAGAAACTTGCCTAAGTAATGTAAAGCATTCTTTTTACATATTGTATCCCTTTCACATGCTGCTATCCAAAAATAAAAACAATTTCAGGCTATCGTCCCCATGTTCTTACATCCTATACACAGGATCCATTCCTCAAACTTTCTGCTTCTGTCCCATCCCCAGGCAGAACCACCTTACACATCTTCACCACACTTCTGATACTTCATAACATTGCACCAAACACAGAAAGACAGTTGGGGAAACGCTGTCAGTGAGGTGCTACTGTGCAAGCCTGAGATCAGCCTCAACCCCAGCGCCCACAGTAAAAGCCAGGCGTGCGGGCTTGACTGTAATTAAAGCAAAACTGACACACTCTGGGTCCAGTGAGAAACCCTGCCTCAAAAACTAAGGTGGAGAGTGATGAGGAGGATGCCTGATGTGGACCTCTGCTTGCCACAGGCAGGCGAGTGTGCACATACACACAATACATACGCACTCTCATGCAAATGCTCACACAGGAAAGTTTTTCTGATGGTTGTTTTCAGTGATTCATAACAAAAATGAATTTGTTCAATGCAGATGTTACAGGGAACTTTATAAGCCACACTACAAAAATTAAGGAATGCTACTCAAGGCCTGTACAATGCTGTCACAGTCAAACCGCACATATCTTTAAGTGTACATATTTCTATAAAAACAGCCGTACTTCAGTGGGAAACATGTGCATTTTATCTGTGCAAATCACACAAGGGATAGAGTGTCCCTACTACCTGATGGAAGGCATATTGTACAGCATTAGTAAGAAGGTGCACCAGATCTTTGGACAGCACTGATTCTCTAGTCTGTCTTACAGTTTCTGTAGCAGTGGAGCTTAACAAATGGGAGGGTTACCGCATAACCTTTCCATCCTTAAAGATAAAAATAACCTGTAGTACTGATGCAATTAAAGTACTATGTAGGCATGAAATAGGACTAGGGATAAGATATCCAAAGTTCGGAGTTCCATTTGTATTTATTATTTGTGGAGGAGGAAGTGCATGTGCCCCATGTGTACAGAGGCCAGAGGTAACTTTGTGAAGTCGGTGCTCTCCATGCATTCTGAGGACTTAACTTAGGTCCAGGCTTGTGTGGCAAGTGCCTTTCCTCACTGAGCCATCTCACTAGCCCAAGTTTGTAATTAAATTAGTGTAATGCTGACACAATAACATATCAATGACATCAAATACAGTTGAGAAAAAAAAAACCTGGTATAAGAATTTAGTGCAGGGCTTGAGAGGTGGCTCAACAGTTAGGTGTGTTCCTGTAACTCTAGCTCCAGGGATGGACTGCCTCCGGCCTCCATAGAGGTATGCGTGCGCACGTGCACACACACATACATACACATACACACACACATACACATGCACACAATCCTTAAGAAGTTTGTACAAATAAAACAGGCATCATAAACCAGGTGCAAGAAGGGAGGAGGCACTTTAAGGAATGGTTCTGGAGTATGAGTTAGCCTTACCTTACAAAGCAGACATCAAAACAAATCCCACTTGGATTATAAATGTAGAAGCATTAAAACAAGAAGTCACACTCAGTATTTCTGATGAGAACATGTTTTATTGATTTTACTTGTGGTGGGTTTTGTTTTCTTTTGCTTTTTTGAGAGTCTCCCTGTAACCACAGATGGCCTAGATCTCACAGAGCCACCTGCCTCTGCCTCCAAGTACTAGGATTAAAGGTGTTATGCCACCATGCCCTACAAAACCAGACACACAGACACACACACACACAGTTATGGTTTTTTGCTGGTTAGAAAATATTTTTAAATATTGGCAGAAACTATAATGGAAAACAAGACTAAAGCCATTAAAATGATCTTTATATATATTAAAAGCATATCTAATCAAAAAGTCATTGGGAAAAGCAAAGAAACAAGACAAGTGGTTATGGTTACTACCACATAAACAATACATACAAACACACTGAAAAGAGAATAGAATGGCTAGTTTACAAATAAACACGTGTTCAGATTCAATAGCAACAACAAAAATTTACCTGGTCAAGAAAAATAATGCCTTGGTTTAGGCTGCTGTAGCAAGAATCCCACAGGCAGAGTAGCTGTACACCACAATCATCCATTTCTCAGAGTCCTGAGGCTACAGGTAAGGCTCCTCCTCCTGATAAGGACTCTTCTCCTGGTTTGCAAAAGGTCACCCACAGGAAAGAGATGTCTGTCTTCTGCTGCTTCTTGCAGACACCAATCTCATTAACCAGGGCCCTACTCTCATGACCTAATTACCTTCCAAAAGCCCCATCTTCCAATACCACCATACCAAGTGTATTAATTAGGTTTCCTTGCTGTGGTACAAACATTAACCAGAATTTATGGAGGGAAGAGTTTATTTAGCTTATGGTTCCAAAGGGATGAGAGTCCATCATGGTGAGGAGGCCTGGCAGGAGCTGGAGCAGAAGGCTGAGCTCTCAGATCTTCAAGCAGCACAGGAAGCAGAGAGACAGAGACACTGGAAGTGGGGCAAGGCTATGAACTCTCAAGGTGCCCACCCCTCCAACCCCCCCCAACCCCCCACCCCCGCCCACAGTGATGGGATACTCCAGTGAGGCCAAATCTCCCAAGCCAAAACCTCCCCAAACAGCACCACTTGGGGCCAAGTACTCAAATACTTGGAGACTATGGGGACATTCTCTTCAAGCCACAACAGTGAGGAGTCAAGATTTCAATCTATGATGGGGCATGGGGTTGGAAGGGAAGACGAGAGGTAGGACACAAACACTGAGCCACAGCAATCAAAAGCTTCAAGGTCTAGATTGAACACACAGCACTGGGCAGTGTGTCTCAGACTGACAGACCTTCAACTTTTCATTCTGTAGTCACTGATCTAATATTTCCTGTTTTAAATCTTCAGAACCAGTCACGAATGTTGACAAAGATTCTGTGTAATTTTGTTCAAGAATACAATTTATAATAAGAAACACTGGAAAGAATTTAAATGTCCATTAGACAGTCACAAAACTATAAAAAACCCCAAAGCATTACAAAAAGTTATGTACACAAAGTAACTATGACATTAAAATATTGCTAGCCTTAAAAAGGACCAGTATAAAGCACACCTTTAATCCTAGCATTTGGGAGGTAGAGGCAGGCGGATCTTTGTGAGTTCAAGGCCAGCCTGGTCTACAGAGCGAGTTCTAGGACAGTGGGGCTACAGGGAGACCCTGTCTTGAAAAGACAAAAAAAAGTCTTACTTAGACCGGGCGTGGTAGCACACGCCTTTTATTCCAGCCCTCAGAAGGCAGAGGCAGGTGGACCTCTGTGAGTTCCAGGCCAGCTGGGGCTACAGGGAGACCCTGTCTCAAAAACAACAAAACATTTTATTCATTTTATGTGTATGAGTGTATTGCCTACAAGTGTTTTTTTTTTTTTGAGATTAATATTGCTTTTATTGATGAGAAACACATAGACATTTAAAGAATCTTCCTTTAATCTCAAATGCACGATCTCAAAATATACAAGGTGAGTGGGCATGTCTGTGAATCATTTCCTTGATTGTTGAATGATGTGGAGGACCTAGGCCACTGTGAGTGGTGCCATCCTTGGGCAGGCAGTCTTGGGTTGTATTTCATCATCAAGGCAGTCTGAGCACAGGCCGTGGGAGCAGGGCAGTAAGCATTATTCCTCCATGGTGTCTGCTTCTGTTCCAGGATTCCTCCACAGTCAATGCAGCTTCTAGGTTCCTGCCATGAGTTCTCGCTCTGGCATCCCCCAACTTTGATTAGGATGTGTAAGCCAAATAAAGCCTTTCCTCCCCATGTTGGTTTTTGATCAGTGTTTTAATCACACCAGTAGAGAAACCAAACTGTACTAACAGCAAGGAAGAGGCAAATTAGATATGGAACTTTCTCTAGAGATGCACCTGCTAAAGTCACCAGTTCTGTTCCTGTATTAGTCAGGGTTCTCTAAAGAAACAGAAGTAACAGGATGAATATATAGCTATATACAATTTATTGATTTGCTCACGTGACAGAGTTCAAGGAGTCCAACAGTAGCTGCACCACACTGGAAAGGCCGAGAGAATCCAGGAACTGCTCAGTCCGCAAGGCTGGATGTCTCAGTAGTCCCAATCCAGTGCTGAAGGCCCGAATGGATTCCAGGAGATCTGCCGGTCTCAGTACACGCTGGGATCCGAAAGACAAACTCACCAGGTGAGAGAGGCAAGCCGCAGGAGAAAAGAAGGGACCAGCTCCTTCTGCCGTGGCCTTAAATACTGCCTGCCAGCAGAAGGTAATGCCCACATTTGGGGTGGGCCATCCGGGTTGAGGTGATCCAATCAGAAGACCCTTAGTCCAGTCAAGTTGACACCCAGGATTAACCATCACAGTTCCCATATCAACCTTTCTTTATATTTTATTATTTTCATTTTGTTTTATTTTTGAGAGAAGGCCTCACTTCAGAGACCAGGATGGCCTAGAGCATATGTAGTTCTGGCTGGTCTAGACCTTATCTTGGCTGTCTTTGGCCTTCAAAATTCTGGTGTATTCTATGGGGGTAGCACCCACCTTTAGACACAAACAAATACTTTGCAACTAAATTCTATATATGTGTGTGGTAGCTCATTTTTCAGCAAATTGTACTATTTTGGGGAGAGGGGGTCTTTTTGCTCCAGCTGGCCTGGAACTTGCTTTGTAGACCACCTACAAGTGTTAAGTGTACCTGAGTTGTGCAATGCCCAGGGAGTCAGAAGAGGGTGGAATTGGATCTCCTCAGATACTTTATATAAAGTTCATACTCTACGGCTGAAGAGATAGCTCAGGGGGTAAGAGCACTGGCTGCTCTTGCAGAGGACCTGGGTTCCATTCCCAGCACCAACATAGTGGCAAACAACCATCCGAAACTCCAGTTGCAGGGGGTAAGTGCATGGGCACACTTACACACATGCAGACAATATATTTATACACATAAAATAAAAAATAATAATTTTCTAAAGTATCTGAAGTATATCGAGTCAGAATAAGGAGGCTCAGCACTACAGTGGTCACTGAGGAGTTCAGTAGTATGGCTGCTTCTGTGAGCTTTAAATTTTCTACAATGACTATTTATCATGTAAACCCTCCATCTATCATAAATATAAGTTTAAAAAGGAATTAGGGGGGCTGGAGAGATGGCCTAGCGGTTAAGAGCACCGACTGCTCTTGCAGAGGACCCGGGTTCGATTCCCAGCACCGATATGGCAGCTGAGAACCATCTGAAACTCCAGTTCCAGGAGAGCTCCAATTCCAGGGGAATCCAACACCCTCTTCTGACCTCCACAGCATTGCACGACACGGGTGCACAGACCTGCATGCAGACAGTACATTCATACACATAGAGAAAAAAAAAATTTTTTAAGATAAAAGAAAAAGGAATTAGGGGGTTGGAGAGATGGCTAGGTAGTTAAGAGCACTGGCTACTCTAGCAGAGGACCAGGCTGAGTTCCCAGTACCCACATGGTAGCTAACACCCACTCTTAACTATGGTTTTCAGAAGATCCAATGCCCTCTCCTGGCCTCTGTATGCATTGCACACACATGGAGCATATACATGCAAGCAAAACATATACATAAAATAAAAACAAATACAATCCTTAAAAATTAGAATTAAAAAAGTAAAACTATAATGCTCAACAGCACACATAAAGATAGACACAAGGCAGATGATCCTTCCTCCACTAAACCACTGCTATGCCACCTGACTCATTATGAGCACATTTAATTTAGCAATTCAAAGAAATAATCAGGGTTTTACAGTTCTGGTCTAATAGTGTTTTGTTTTAAAAGACCACTATGCAGCCGGGTGTGGTGGCACACGCCTTTAATCCTAGCACTTGGGAGGCAGAGGCAGACGGATCTTTGTGAGTTCAAGGCCAACCTGGTCTACAGAGTGAGTTCCAGGACAGCTGGGGCTACAGGGAGACCCTGTCTCGAAAAGACAAAAAAAAAAAAAAAAAAAAAAAAAAAAGAGGGATCACTATGAAGAGTACTGGAAAGCTATTTTTCCTCAGGGCTTAGTTGGTTGCCAGAGGCTCTGTAGAACACATTTGGATTCTTGAGTGGAAAGAGGCAAGCCAGCCCATCTGATGGGCGATCCTCATGGACCCTCCCATACAACCAAAGACAGCAGAAGAGCAGCACAGACAAAATAAGGAGAGCAAGTCCACTTCCTTCAGGAAGGGGCAAGAAGATAAAAACCGATGGAACCAAAAAAGGGCAGTCACAACTGGGAAAGAAAAGAGATGAGGTCACCTAAGCATTTCCTTATCAAGGCTGTGTGAAAAGCTGGCATGAAGCAGAGAGCAAAGCACAGAGCAAGGGACGCAGCTGATCATCAACCGGCTACTTCTGGCTAGCAGTCTCCTCTAATTCCTGTAGCCTTGCCAATACAGTAACATTTGAGAAAATGTCAGCACTTGTTTAAAACAATATGTGAGGAAATGCTTGTTTTCCTAATATTTAACCAACAGGTTGTGCTGTTTTGTGTTTTGAAAAATTAAAAAGGGTGAAGGCATAGAGACAAAAACACACCACACACATTTTATCCTATTTTAAGCATCAATGTGTTTAAAACAGAACTCGAGAGTTGATTTAGGTGTTAAAATAAACTTGGGACCGTAGCATTACAAAGTATTAAACTCCAATGTTCCAGAGAAAGCAGGAGTCTGCCCCAAATGGAACTCTCTTCTCTGTTAAGACACACGAGCCTATAACTCGAGGAGCTCTGGAAGGTTAACCTTTGAAGCAAATCCACAGTTCTGTTCTGCATTTCTGACTGTACACATATTACCATTACAGTGATGCACACTTCCCAAGACAAATGAATATTCAGAGAGCCAAAGTCACAGCTCGATGCTGGTTCATTCAGTCTCTTAAACTTGAAACAGGCTTGGAAATTTTTGGTATAGCCACTTCCCATCTGTACAATTATTTAATATTTTCTTCAAGTTAATTTGTTATTGTCATTGTTTTGAGACAACAGCTGGCCTATAACTTGCTATGTAGACCAAGCTGGCCTAGATCTCACAGAGATCCTCCTGCCTCTGTCTCCTGAGAGCTGGGATTAAAACTGTGCACCACCACACCCAACTCAGTTCACTCTAAAAATTAAATACCTGTTTTAGGCTTGTCCTAAGCTTTGCCAGTTATATTTTGGAAAAATTCCTAACATTTGAAGGGTAAATTGATCCACCCATTAGAAAACAGATATAACAACTGTCCTTAACTCTAGTTTCAGGGGCTCATTCTCTCTGGCCACTGCAAGTGCTGCACATGTGGTGCATGTAAATATACTCACACAAAACACTCATAATGCATACAATAAAAATAAAATTATAGAGATTAAAATCAACCAACAGGTTCAATCCCAATTATTCTAATTGTTCTAACAGTAAAATTTGAGGAATGTATACTGAATTGTTCCTAAGTGTTTAAAAATCCCAGGCTTTTATCCATTTCCCCCTCCTCCTTCAGAAAATATTCCACATCTTAAAATTTCCAGTCATTAAAACCCCGTAGCTAGGCATGGCAGTGCCTCCAATCCCCGTGCGTAGGTGGTAGAAGCTAGTGGATCAGGAGCTGGAGGACAGCTTGGGCCACACAGTCTCTGTCTCAAAAAGGGAAATAAACAAAAGCTGTTCAATAAACATTTGTGGAGAAGAACAGAGTCAATACAGAGCAAACTTTATTGCCACAATAAACCTCATATTTGCACCAAGCAAAATTGACCTTTAAGTTTTGCATTTCCTTAAAAGTGAGGAGTCCGGCCGGGCGTGGTGGTGCACACCTTTAGTCCTAGCACTCGGGAGGCAGAGGCAGGTGGATCTTTGTGAGTTCAAGGCCAGCCTGGTCTACAGAGCAGCTGGGGCTACAGGGAGACCCTGTCTCGAAAAGACCAAAAAAAAAAAAAAAAAGAAAGTGAGGAGTCTGTCAAACATGTCTGTCCACTCCAGGAAATGCACAGGATTCAACAGGCTGCCTGCCACAGCCATTTTCCTATGTACTCCAGAGCCCCAAATACACAGATAGCTTCATAAGTACAACTGAAGACATGGGAATTTCATAAAGTTATCCTTCAATAGACTATACAAAAATAATCATTTTAGTAAAATTTGTTTTCCAAAAACACAGCTATTTAATTATTATTCCCACCTCACAAGACTTACACAAAAATAAAGCTTAAAAGTAGAAAAGGAGAAAAAAAGAAAATAAGATTAACAGAAAATTGGTTCCCGGCATCTGATTCACTTCTGGGCTTTCTTCCTGGTTCTTGAGCCTTGAAGAACAATCAAAGAAATTTTAAAAATTAGTCATTAATTTATAAAAGCAAAAGCACACAAATATAAATATTCCTATCCATATCTAGTTGACTGATGTTTGTAGAATGAAATTTGTGAGAAAAAAAAATGAAATTTGTACAAAATGTCTAAGTGTCCAGACCCTGAAGTTCCTAGGAAACTGTTCTACTTTTACTATATCAAAGACTAAGCGCCATGACATCCCCTTTCTAGTCCTAACCCATCGAAGAACTTCCGCCCGTAAGAACAACATCCAGTGCACACATACTGCTACTCAAATCCGCTCTAGAATCAGAGACAGTATCTTCCAAGTCAGCAGGCTCTGGGAAGGGGACCCTGGGGCTCTGTCTTCCAAGTTGCTTTCTCTAGCTACTACCACACTGGGACTCATGGCAGACCCTGGCCTGAGGCCCCAGGACAGCTCCTCTCCAACCCTTCTTGGGTTGAGATCAATGAGGAACCCTCTCCAGAGGACTGGAATTCCACCTGGCCAGGGACCCCACATTTTCCAGCCTGACCATGCTGCTTTTAGTTCTCCACCGAACAAGTGCTGGCCTCAGAAGGGCCCTAGTCAGTCAATTACTTTTTGGAAAAGAACATAACATGCTTTGACTGTAAGAGAATATTTTTGCTTCACATCTGTAATAATAAGTAGTTTCTAGAGATACTCTGATATGGGCTTATTCAATTACTTAACTGGAAAATCACTTAATGTGGCCCCACCCCTCTCTAAGTATCTACAAGCACTCAATGGTTGCTAAGTGAGGGAGAGATAATTCTCTTCTTCAGTGGCAAGGAACCCCATGCCGGGTAAATAACTGCTCGCCTAATTTCTGTAAGCAACCCCAATGAACTCACTGGGTGATAAGTCAATTGCTAACTAGCTAACTAAGTAAAGACACAAAAGTAGAAACGAAGTAGATAGAAAAAGGATGGGCATCAGAGGGAGGTGACCAGGAGAAGGTAATGTGGGTGAATATGATTAAAATATATGATATACAGCCGGGTGTGGTGGCACACGCCTTTAATCCTAGCACTTGGGAGGCAGAGGCAGGCAGATCTTTGTGAATTCAAGGCCAGCCTGGTCTACAGAGTGAGTTCTAGGACAGTGGGAGCTACAGGGAGACCCTGTCTCAAATAAATAAATAAATAAATAAATAAATAAATAAAATATATGATATACAAAGATGCCACAAGGAAACCATATTATGTGTAATTAACCTATACTAATAAAAATAAATTTAAAAAGAATGAAACATAATAAAGAACTGAAATAAAAAGTTATTGTATTGCAAAAAAAAAAAAATTCCATGGTATATTTTGAGATTTTCATGTTGAAATTTTTGGAGTTGCCTCTACATGGAAAACTAATGGATTGTAAGAGCCATTCTAAATGCAAGGTCAGTAAGCAGTACTACACATCTCCCTTGCAGTAAATTTTGAATTCGAAGGCATATGGTAGACCCAGAAGTAACCACAATATAGCTGTGTTCAAATAATGTTGATCTTATGAATGTCCAAATTTGGCACTTTATTCTTAAGGTTAACTGCTGCTTAGCCCCATGGCCTGCACCTAACTTTTCTTGCTGCAATTCAAAAAGCTACCCATTTGGACTCTCCAACATTAATCAGAACTGCCTTCCTTAGAGATGCTGCTTTATACAATGTAGTACTTCCCCCAAAATTAATTCCAACTGCTGCAGAAATAAAATATATTTTCCTGTCTTTAAAATACAACCATGTTCAAAAGACAGCACTACTGGTAATAGGTTTAATCACAAAACTAATGTAAAATCAGATATTTGAAAAACACCACACAGAAATTAAGGGCCAGTCTTGTGCCATTTGGACCATGAGAAAGAGAAGAATTGGGACACTTCTTGGCTGGGTCAGGGCCTTAGAATCTCTAATTCCTGACCAGTCACACTTTCCCAAAGAAAATCCGCAGGAATGGTCCAACCTGACCTTACTTCGAAACTAATCCCAAGAAGAGTAGTCTGTGTTGTAGGAACAGAAAGGACGCAATACACTAGTGATAAATATCATGCCACAATGACTACTTCTTAGAACGATTCCAAAACATTGGTGTAGTTTAAAATGCCAGAACATGTATTTTTTTTTAAGACTTATCATTTTGTAAGATGGAAAAATTACTTGCAGAAAATAACCAAATTTTCTCAATTGGTAAAAATTATGCCTTGCATAAAAATAAAAGGATTTACAGCCTCAGTTCTTCTGAGCATCACCCATCACCCCCTCTGTCTCTCGAAAGCCTACACAATAAGAACAGAGAAAGCTTTCAGAATGTGTTCCCACACAATAGACCCCCAACTAGTCAAAATGAGTTTAGGTGTATCAAGAAAATTACACATGTTTTTAAAATGGTCTAAATAGATATTAAAAGAAAGTTGCTCCCATTTTGCTAGGCACAGCACTCTAAAGGATTGCACAGTGAGAAAAGTCTCTTACCATATTGTAAACCATAAATTATGTTTGAAAATAAAATCGTTAATGAAGAAACTGACATTTCTAAAGCTGTTAGAGGTAGCCATTCCTGAAACATGTTTATGACACAAAATTGTAAAGCTCCAAACCACAAAATTCATTGATTTTATTATATATTTCTCAAAAACTAGAAATTCAAACAATGTGCCCTTTTCCTTCGAGCCACTTAAATTGATGAATATAAATGGAAACATTTACATGAACCCTTGGCTTCTGTTGGCTCCTTGCTGGAAACAATAACATTTACATCTCAGACAACACTCTTCTTTTATGAGTATTCTGATAGTAAAATAACTACCTTTGCTTTAAAGAAGAAAAAAACAAAACAGGAAAATAAAAAAATTCACACAAAGCTATTCTGAGTTTACATGAATACAGGAGAATCTGATCATTATCATTAAAAAAGTTATAGCAAAAAGTCTGAATAGCTCTTCGTAAATTAGCTGAGTCTAGTTTCTCAACTAAAATTTAAAAACACTAATATATTTTCCTAGAAGAAAAACACCAAAATTATAATCTCTTATCAAAATTTTAGGCATTAAAAGCTCCTTTTCATAGTTAAAATCACTTCTCTATCAGAATGAAGACCTCCTGTGTTCACAAAGCAGTGCCAGCGGGAGATGACCTGCCAGCAGCATAGAGAGCCTCTCTCTGTCTGACCACATTGCAGGGAGGACTTGCCTCCGGGAGCTTGAGGTGTCCACCACACAACTCAGGAGTTGCCTGAACTAACACTGCTGGTTTGATGCTTAAGGGAGTGATGTAAAGTTAAAATACCACTATCTTTATAAACGCTCCTTGATTCGTCCCCACTCACTGTCAGAGCTGCTACAGCTAGCCTCTGGCTGAGACGTGTCTCCATGTTTTGCTCCTTGGGACTCCTCACTTCCTAATAACAAAATGAACAAAACAGGGGAGGAGGGAGTAGAAGAACAAAGCAGTTGCAAATGGAGACAGCAGCGTTAGACTGAGAACTTCTGTGGAACCTTCAGCTCCAATTGCA
Organism: Rhizomys pruinosus; assembly: GCA_009823505.1. NCBI lineage: Eukaryota > Metazoa > Chordata > Mammalia > Rodentia > Spalacidae > Rhizomys > Rhizomys pruinosus. The sequence continues at coordinate 3,542,137 of VZQC01000008.1, read as the reverse complement.
CTTAATGATGTTGCAGCCACAATACATGAGGAGAAAATGCTAATAAAATCAACAATAAAATAACAAAGGGGGCCATCTTTCAAAACTGAGTATCTTGCTTCCCAGCAACATGCACTTGGGCCACTGTTGCAGGAAGATAAAATAGTGTTGTTGGCCTGATAAAATAAGAGAATTTATGAGGTAATGACATTTTGGCCAAAAATAAACCTTTCATCAGAAACTGAGAAATACCTCAGGACCAACAAAATAATAAATAAATAAATAAATAAATAAATAAATAAATAAATAAATAAATAAATAAAATGCAGAGAGACAGGAAAGAAATCTTTAAAAAGAAAATATGGGTAGAACTGACTCTCCCATTACTAAGTCAAGAAAAGCACCTTCCTCCTAGGAAACCTCAACAAACCAGCCCCAAACCAGCCTTGTTTTTCCATTTATATATGTTGCCTTTGCTGACATCACTTCTTATGGAAAATGGCTTAGCCACCCACTTATAATTATCTAATTTTCCTGAGTTTTTTTTTTTTTTTTTTTTTTNACTTTGGATGGGCCAAACCACCTGGGCCACAACCTCAAGCATTTTGCTGGTTGGGTGCTAAGTTGTTTGGAATAATATAGTTCTCTTAAATCAACTTTGCTGGGGCAAGTGGAAAAGAATTTCTGCTTGGGTTATTTAGTACACACATAGCACATTCTAAGTGCATTTTTGTTTTTTTTGGTCTTTTTGAGACAAGGTTTCCCTGTAGCACCAGCTGGACTTGAACTCACAGAGATCCGCCTGCCTCTGCCTCTGCCTCTGCCTCTCAAGTGCTAGGATTAAAGGCGAGTGCCATCATGCCCGTCAGCATCAACTATTTTTTTTTAATGTTTTTTTAATTTTATTTATTTTTGTATGTGTATGAGTGTACTGTCTGCATGTAGGTTTGTGCACCTGTGTTGTGCAATGCAGCGGAGGTCAGAAGAGGGTGTTGGATTCCCCTGGAACTGGAGTTCTCCTGGAATTGGAGTTACAGACCGTTCTCAGTCGCCATGTGGGTGCTGGGGATCAAACCCAGGTCCTCTGCAAGAGCAATCAGTGCTCTTAACCACTAGGCTCTCTCTTCAGCCCCAGCATCAACTACTTTTAAAGTCTAATTCCTTCCTCCTAGCTGGCTAGGAGCTGCCTTGCAGACAGTTCAGCTGACTGACTGCCTTCTCTGAGTTATATCTTAAAGAGGCAGGGGAAAGCTATGGGCTTGAGGGCCCTCACCTGGTTCACAACTGCTCTGTGCAGACCATATGAATACAGGCTCTATCTATATGGTATTTTATAATCAAATAAAAACATTATGACCCACATGGCAGTCTCTCATCCAGTGGGAGGATATTCAATTAGTGGCTCTCTATGGAAGAAATTAAGCAAAACTGTTCAGCTTACGGGTCTGTGTGGCCTCTTCCATCTGTATATTTGAGCAGTCCATATCTTCAACACTGGATGCTGTGCTTTCTTCTACTTTTTTTCGCTTCTTGCATATAAAATTTAAAAAACAAGAGAAAAAGAGTGGTATGACATGGTGGTCACATCAGCAACTATATAAACACATATTAGCACACATGAATCTAAGTGCAGGAGTCTCACAACACAGAATATTCCTGAGCTCAGCAGAGTGGTTAGCTGGGAAGGAACGTAGGTAAGAAAGCTCCCAGTAAAGCAATCAGTCTGGATGCTGGGTCTTCTCTTACACCCACCTCTAGCTTTCCTTGCTGTGAGTCCACCACTAAAAGCTACAAGACACATTTACAAATGTGTCCTTTCCTTCAGACAGGATGACATGACCCATTCCCCTCACTTCTTAATGTGGGTAGAGGCAGGTGGGAGGCCACAGACTAGGTAACAGGAAAGTACATATCACACACAGAGGCTGTACAATCTAACCTTTATGGCAAAACTATCATGAACCAACTTTTTTAGTTTTTTTTTTTTTTTTTTAATTATGTGTATGAATGTACTGTCTGCATGTAGGTCTGTGCACCCGTGTTGTGCAATGACGCAGAGGTCAGAAGAAGGTCTCGGATTCCCCTGGAACTGGAGTCAAAGATGCCTTTCACGCGCCATGTGGGTGGTGGGGATCGAACCTAGGTCCTCTGCAAAAGCAGTTGGCACTCTCTCCAGCCCCACAAACATAAAATGTTTATCTTTTCCACATAACTTTAATCCCATGTAGTTTCACATTTAAATGTGTCAGTGCTTCTTTGCATTCCCTAAAAGGCATGTGATGTGTCCCAAATCTTGGTCACAATGCAACAGTCTCACTCATATTTTCTAACAATAGTTACTTAGACTTCATCTGAGAATGTTCCTTGCTGTAGACCATTCTGTGTATAGTTATGAAGAATTAATACTGACCAACGGCACAACATTTTCTTCCCTAGTGGTAACCATATCTTAGTTGCTTTTCTGTTGCTATGATAAAACACCATGACCAAGGGAACTTAAAGAGGAAGAGTTTATTTGAGCTTATGGTTCCAGAGGAATCAGAATCCATCATGGCAGGGAGGCATGGTGGCAAGTGGTGGCTGAAGTCGAAAGAGGAGTGATCACATCTTGAAGGAGACACAACAAGCAGAGAGTGACTGGAAATCTGGCAAGGCTTAATACCCTAAGCCCGCTCCCAGTGATGTGTTCCTCCTGCAAGGCCACGCCTTCTAAGACCCCCCAAAACAGGGCCACCAACTGGGGACAAAAATGTCCAAATACGTGGCACCTATGGGAGCCATTCTCTTTCAAATGACCACACATGGGTTTTGCCCTAGAGAACCACATTGGAGAGTAGAAGCCACAGTGTTTTATACCCGAAACCAAAGGAGAGAGTCACAATCAGCTGGACTGTTTGAAAGCCAAGTGTGAGGTGGCTAGAAAGGCTCAGAACTCAGACTAACAAACCTACCATGTAGCTACTGAAAAGTCACACAGAAACAACTTGACCACCATCATATGCACAGAAACAACCTGACTAACAGAAACTTCCAAAGGCATTCACTAGCAGATTTGTATATGGAGGTATTGCTTCTCAAAAATAGCCCTTGAGTGGCTATAACTTCACATAACTGATGAGGGAAGGGGAGAGTGCCTTACATCTTTCTTTTCCAAAGTGTTGCTTCATGATTACCATCTAAACCCTGCTGGGCTGAACAGATTGGTTCGATAATTACATACAATAACTGCAGTGGGCAGGTAACCCTCAGCTGGCACAGGGCAGCTCCCCTGTGAGAACTTCCATATGCAAACTGCACTGATGGAGTGCATTAGGTACATCTTTCCTGCCGGTGCACAGGCCTGATTAACGCCAGCCAAGACTCCAAGGTTACCATGTCAGCAGATTTGTGATGCATTAGGCAGGAATAAACACAGACACTTTTGTGTGTTCAGACCAAAATTAAGAAGGAATATTTCAGTACTACTGAGCTTTCCATATAGAAGAGAATGTATTTTCCAGGTTTTGGAGGGTAGGTTTTTAAATGCTCATTATAAAGGGAGCTTTCCAATATTTTCTACCCAAGAACCTAGTGAATTCATCTTGTTTTGAAGCTTATTAAATAAAAAGGAGCTTTCTTAATCTCCATGCAGGTAAATTACAAGGAAATGAAAATCAGACAGTATTCAACCAACAAAAGAAACACCTGTGCTTTAAGCAGCATCTATCAGGAAAAGCGCTGGGTGACATTGTCCACATACCAGCCAGGTGTCTTCCACCAGCATTTCTGACAGCAGATATAGTTTGGCTAGGAAGGGTCTATGGTCTGAAGATCACCGGTTAGCAAAAGAAAATGAAGTCCTGCCAGTCTAACAGTATGTGAGCACAGCATTCATGTTACAAGGCAATGCATCACATTCCACACAAACTGCCTGTCTTCTTTCTGAGCCTCTCTATAACGCCAGCCTCAGCCTTGGCATCTTGCTGTTTGTCAACATCCTAAGCTTCCAGAAAAGGCTTCTCAAAGTGACTGTGCTAATCTCTGATTCTGTCACATTCCACACCATGTAGCATAAGCACCTTTATTTGCATCTGTAAATGAAACCAAGATACTGTATGACATACAAGAATAACTTACAAAATACACTTAGGATACAGTTTGCTTTTAATTCAGCATAGAAAAAAGTCCTGAGAAGAAATCAGGCTTATTTCAAAGGATATTTGGGGGGGGGGGGTATGAAATGCACATTACATTTTTTAAAGTGTTCAGATATGCTAGGTTAAATTTTACTTAATTAGGTTCTCACTTCCAATTTAGAAACAGGAAGACAAATCAGCTGGATGCATTTGGATTCATAATTTACTAATAGTCTAAACAGTGACTGGAGACCAATAAAGCTGTTTCATTGGAGAAGACAACAAAGAATCTTCAGTGGCAAAAATCATGGACCAACTCTGCTTCAGTCAAGACTTAGGTGGTCATTGTGCCTAGATGATGTGCTGGCTTCTAAGAAAAGCCCGCTAGAACCCCTGCCATCCTCTGATAGGCGGAGCAAAAGTCACAAGCTTATTTTAAAAGAAAAGATACAGCCTAGGATCTCCAAACACTTGGCATCATGCATGCCAAAGGACTCCAAGCACAAACATGATGTGCAGATGTCACCCTCCATTCTCTGATTCAGACCTCTTAAAGTCACCATGCAATATATACAATTCCCTAAGAGTAAGCAAAGGATTTTGTTAAAACCTACTGCGGGCTGGGGGAAGATGGGGACATAAGAAAGCCAAAGAGGATTTCTTCATTATTTCTCAGTTGGGGGTGACAGAAGACTAGAACTGGGAGCTCTTTGCTCTTGCTTCAGGGTCCTTTCGGCAGAACTATGTTGCAGTCCTCTGTGGCTTCTTAGTGTGAAGCAGAGATTTCTAGTTGAGGTGAGATTCTGTTTTACTGCACTTCTTGGTGACTAGACAAGAGTATTCCCACAGCTCTCTCCTTCCCTCTCAGTGTGCACACTCTTCCAGAGACTAAGGTTAATCCTTTTCTTAACCCCCTGCTGAGCTGAGCGTATTTTCCAAGTATCAATGGATCTCTATTCACAGAGCAACTACTCAACCCAATTTTATCCCACGTCCTTCAAACTGTATTATCTGCACAGACATTAAATGATTACAGATATGTTTTAAGAAAACATCACAGGGCTGGAGAGATGGCCTAGCGGTTAAGAGCGCCGACCGCTCTTACAGAGGACCCGGGTTCGATCCCCAGCACCCACATGGCGGCCGAGAACCGTCTGAAACTCCAATTCCAGGAGAACTCCAGTTCCAGGGGAATCCGCGACCCTCTTCTGACCTCCGCGGCATTGCACAACACAGGTGCACAGACTTGCATGCAGACAGTACATTGATACACATACAGAAATAAATAAAAAAATTTGTTAAAAAAAATAAAATAAAATAAAATAAAAATTAATAAAAAAAATTAAAAAAAAAAGAAAACATCACAAAAAAAAGAGAAAGAAAACATCAGAAAAGACCATTTATAATTAGAAGAAATTAAAACATCTGAGAAGTTGAGTTTATTGTGTTCAGAAGTGCCATCTAGGGTTAGTTCTTTCTACGTTGCAATTACTGTTTTAGTATGCAATTTCTTGTACACGTACATAGTATTTCATTACTCCGCGATCAGGCTTGTTTCTCAGCTTATCTTTTTAAATGTGACAGGTGAGTTTGAAAAATAATCCTAATACACTGTTAGAATCCATTAAAATGTTCATTATTTTAAGTAAATCCACTGATGAAGACTATAATAAGAGTAATGAACATTGTCTATCCCCAAGAGCACAGGCCTCTACTTAAACAGAGACCAAGATTGTCTTCACACACTTACTAAGCATCTACCTGGGACTGTGATTAGCTACATTCTCAACGTTACAAAACAAAGAAAATACTTAAAAACAGCCAGGTGTGGTGGCTCAGGCCTTTAATCTGGCACTGGGAAGCAAAAGCGGGTGGCTTTCTGTGAATTCCAGGTTAGCCTGGTCTATACAATGAGACTTACCTTAAACAAAACAAAACAAAACAAAACAAAACAAAACAAAACAAAACAAAACAACATTGGGCTAGAGAGATGGCTCAGCAGTTAAGAGCGCCGACTACTCTTGCAGAGGACCCAGGTTTGATTCCCAGCACCCACATGGTGGCGCATGCCTTTAACGTCAGAGGCAGGGGCATAGGGGCAGAGGGGCAGAGGGGCAGAGGGGCAGAGAGGCAGAGAGGCAGAGAGGCAGAGGCAGATAGATCTCTGTTGAGTTTAAGGCCAGCCTGGTCTACAGAGTGAATTCCAGGCCAGCTGGGGCTATAGGGAGACCCTGTCTCAAAAATAAAGCCAAAAACAACAACAACAACAACATAAAACAATTCAATTTTTCTCCACTGTATATGAAATCCTTTAGTATTCTGTAAATGAAAGTTCAATGTAATCCCACTTACATGGAGTTTCATTCTGTGAAGTACCAACTCTTATGTACATGCAACTCATACATGACTTCACAGTCAACTCTTGACTTTTTTTGCTGTTTCAACTTGGATTTTTCTCCTACCAACAATTTTAGTATCTGTTATGGAGGCAGAAAGAGGAAACACAACTCAAATGATTGTGCTATTAACAGGTCTGGGGAGAAGAGATGAGTGAAGGACAATGTTTAAATATACAAGCTAACATGAAGTCTGCAATACCAATGTTCTTTCCTCATTCAAATCCTCTACTCTGCAAGTACCATGATAAACTAAGAATTTATTCCAAGCATCTAAAAAGGGTGCACCAGCTGGGCATGGTGGCACACGCCTTTAATCCTAGCACTTGGGAGGCAGAGGCAGGCGGATCTTTGTGAGTTCAAGGCCAGCCTGGGCTACATAGTGAGTTCCAGGACAGCTGGGGCTACAGGGAGACCATGTCTCGAAAAGACAAAAAA
>VZQC01000008.1:3522381-3532886 GCA_009823505.1 Rhizomys pruinosus | reverse complement strand
TTTTTTTTTTTTTTTTTAAATCCTCAGCTTTATGTCAACCACCCATTACTCTTACCAATCACCAGCTTCGGGGGAAGTAAATCACAAACACATTAATGTGATTTAAATGCCTTTTTAAAAAATTTTTGTATGTGTATGAATGTACTGTCTGCATGTACGTTTGTGCACCCGTGTCATGTAATGCCCCGAAGGTCAGAAGAGGGTGTTGATTCCCCTGGAACTGGAGTTAAAGATGATTCTCAGTCGCCATGTGGGTGGTGGGGATCGAACCCGGGTCCTCTGAAAGAGCGGTCGGTGCTCTTAACCTCTAGGCCATCTCTTCAGCCCCAAAAGTTAGCTCTGTATTTTTAAATTTTTATTTTATTTATTTTTTTATTTTTTATGTGTATGAGTGTACTATCTGCATGTAGGTTGGTGCACCTGTGTGGTGCAATGCCGTGGAGGTCAGAAGAGGGTTTCGATTCCCCTGGAACTGGAGTTAAAGATGGTTCTTAGCCGCCATGTGGGTGCTGGGAATTGAACCCGGGTCCTCTGCAAGAGCAGTTGGCGCTCTTAACTGCTGAGTCATCTCTCCAGCCTAATGTACATTATGGAGCTACATTCTAGAGTCATTACTTCATAGTAATTATCTTCTCATCTTTTGTTGCAAATCAACTTTAGCGAGTCATGATCATCTGTTACTCAAAACAATCTATAACACATACTCTGTCAAGCAAAATTCAAACCAGGTTAGTTTCTTAATCTGCCTCATACCCTAAAACTGAACTTTAAGGCTGCAGCTTAGTTCTAAAGACAGTGGTAAGAGATTCAAATGAAAACATTCTTTTTTTAAATTTTTATTTATTTATTTTGTATGTGTATGAATGTACTGTCTACATGCAGGTTTGTGCACCCATGTCGTGCAATGCTGCGGAGGTCAGAAGAGGGTGTCGGATTTCCCTGGAACTGGAGTTAAAGACGGTTCTCAGCTGCCATATGGGTGCTGGGGATCGAACCCGGGTCCTCTGCAAGAGCAGTCGGCGCTCTTAACCGCTAGGCCATCTCTCCAGCCCTCAAATGAAAACATTCTGTATGTTTTCTTGAATCAAGAAACCAGAAAAATGGAAAACTTAACTAGTGGGTAAAATAACATGCAACATCTCATGTGTACTGACTGCTGACATGTGCCCGCCACAGCTCTAAGCACTTCATAATTCTCTTTTAACCCTTGTGACAATCTTATAGACAAGAAATATTGCTTTACTATCTACATAGAATACTTGTTTTTAAACCCATCCCTTTTTAAAAATAAATGCAACGAAATGTTTAGCATCCCTTAAAACCTGGCTATGAGATCACAGGAAAATGGATCATCTAATTTTGAGTGCATCTTCTAAGCAGGTCCTTTTGTTGTTTCAACAAAACAATTTCTTTCAAGGAGAACTCAAGGTACCTACCACTCAAGGCATTAGTGCAACACCAAATTTCCTTCTCTTTCTCTTAGAGCAAGATCTAAGAGTAAGATGTAAGAATGTACACTAATATCAAAGCAGGGCATATATACATCACTGATGTGTACAAAAACTGGCCACAGGGCTGACAAATACTGCCATTTCAAGTCTAAAGTGCCCCAAATCATCTATGTCTATTTACAAAAGGCTGTTTTCTACATAGACAGAATTCAGGCACTCAATTTTTGATTTGCTTTGCTTCTCAACTGTGTACAATGTAATCATCCAGGAAGATTTAAAAAATTCCCGAGGCCTGGGTCCCACCTCCACTGCTTTTGGCTTAATTGGTCTAAGTAATGCACTTCAGGGAGTAGAAAATTTAAAAGCTCCCAGGTTGACTGTGATATGACACCTACAGCCTTACAAAGTCTGCATTAGAATGGCCCAAGGTCTAAAATACTAGTCCTAAAGGACTAGACAAAGGGACTGGAGAAGTAGGAGTGCTGGGTATCAGAAATACCTGTGTGGTCACAAGTCTCTCTCATTCCCTCACATGACTACATTAGACACCTATAAGGAAATCTACATTAAACTAACAAGAAATAGGCATTCCAATTTGGGCTGAGAAATATTTAACGAAATCTAAGGGAAATTACAGAACCAAAAAAGAAAGATACTAAGCCTGAACAGAAGAACAAAGACCCCAGGCCAAGAGTCAACATAAAATAATAACAATATCACTATTCTCAAAGAAACCAAAGAAGAAACGACATCAATAAAACAAGAATAATTCCGTCAACAATCAGTCACAGATGAGGGAGGGGTTCAAAGAGCCCTATCCCTCCCTGCTGATCTACTGGCTACTGAAGTCTTGGAGAGGGTGAGTCATTGTGGTGGGCTGTGTACCCACTGCTGAGTGCAGCAGAACCCATGGTCACAGATGGCCCTAGTTAAACTCAGTGGGTCACTTACAAAATAAAGTGACAAGTGAATGTGAGAAAGATAGGTAGATAAGTGGGAACAGACAGGGGAGGGGAGGAGATGGGACATGATGGGGGGTGAGAGAACTCAGTATGCATAAGGTACACGTGTGAAACTGTCAAAGAACAAAATAACTAATTGAAAAGAATAAACAGACATGAGAAAACCAGCAATTCCCCTGAACTATGACTGAAAGGCAGAAGAGATGAAATGAGTGAGCTAGAAGCACACAGACCAGTGTTCCAAATGGAAGAAGCAAATGTGAGTGGGGTGAAGTGTGGAAAGGAATCTAGATTCCTGAGTTCTCAACACCAGCAGCATCTGAGGGAGACAGGGTGAAGAAAGGAAGCGCCCGAACACTTACAAAGACTCACTTTTCAAGTTTCAAGAGTGTTAGGTCTTTATTTTTTTTTAATTTACTTATTTTTTTTTAATGTGTATGAGTGTACTGTCTGCATGTAGGTTGGTGCACCCATGTGCAATGCTGCAGAGGTCAGAAGAGGGCATCGGACTCCCCTGGAACTGGAGTTAAAGATGGTTCTTAACCGCCATGTGAGTGCTGTGAATTGAACCCGGGTCCTCTGCAAGAGCAGTCGGAGCTCTTAACCGCTGTGCCATCTCTCCGGCCCTGAGTGTTAGGTCTTTAAACAAGAGGAGGTCCACCAGGGATGGGAAAGATGGTTCAGTGGTTAAGAACCCTGGCTGTTCTTGCAAAGAACCCAGGTTTAGTTCCCAGCACCCATATGGTGGCTTACAACCATCCATAACTCCAGTTCCAGAGGATCTGATGCCTTCTTCTGACCTCTGTGGGCACTGCACTGACACAGGTGTACTTACATATGTGCAGGCAATACACTCATACACTAAAAATAGTAAAAATTTAAAAAAAGCACCAAGGAAATACCAAAATACCAAGGATAAACAAAGTTTAAAATACGGAGATGAAACAGAGACACACATGTGCATACACAGAGTGTATGCACAGAGTGGTGAAAAGCAAGCAATTAGGAGAAAGTTGAAAAGGAAGAGGCCTCAACAGAAACCACTAGGTATGGTGGTGCATGCCTTTAATCCCAGCACTCGGGAGGTAGAGGCAGATGCAGGTGGATCTCTGTGAGTTCAAGGCCAGCCTGGTCTACACAGCAAACTCCGGGCCAGCTGGGACTAAAGGGAGACCTGTCTCAAAAAGACCAAAAAAAAAAAGAGAAAGAGAGAAAAGAAAACAACTCAATATCTAGCCAAATTACCAAATTACTCTTACTCTTCAGTGGACCAAAATATAACCATTTTTAGAAATTTTGTAGATTCACTGAATTTACTGTTTATAGCTCTCTCTTTAAAAAATTTTTTTTATTAATTTTATTTATTTCTGTATGTGTATGAATGTACTGTCTTCATACAAGTTTGTGCACCCGTGTCGTGCAATGCCGCGGAGGTCAGAAGAGGGTGTCGGATTCCCCTGGAACTGGAGTTCTCCTGGAACTGGAGTTTCAGACGGTTCTTGGCCGCCATGTGGGTGCTGGGGATTGAACCCGGGTCCTCTGCAAGAGCAGTCGGTGCTCTTAACCGCTAGGCCATCTCTCCAGCCCCATATAGCTCTCTCTTTTAAAAATTACTTGAATAGCCTGGCATGGTGGTGCACGCCTTTAATCCTAGCACCCAGGAGGCAGAGGCAGGCAGATCTCTGTGAGTTTAAGGTGAGCCTGGTCTACAGAGTGAGTTTCAGTCCAGCTGGGGCTATACCAAGACCCAGTCTCAAAAAAAAAAAATTATTTGAACATATACTGTAAAAGAAAAAGATGCAACAAGAAGAAACACTAACAGAAATACCAGTTACTCAATAACTCGCAATAACTAATGAGGCAAAGCACACAGAAACAAAACCAAAAACCAGATGGGTTATGGGCCTGAGAGGACTCGCTCTTGTGAGAAATGGACACAGATTCTAATTAACTCTAAGTGTACACACACAAGTTAAAATGTGTGAGTTGGGGACATTTGGGAGACAAGATTTCACAGCTTCTTCCCACCTAAAACCTGAAGAAATAAGCCCCAAGTAGCCATTAAAGAGCCATTTCTGCAACAAGCAGAACTGGTATGGCTTTACACACAACAGAGGAGGAAAGGGCATCAGGGAAGCAGGTGCAGCCCTGTTTACCACCGAATCACACTGGGGAACGCCATTCTGAAAACCTTCACTAATAATCCCTAACCAGGAAGTGAGGCCATACATCATGGAGAACAAAATTTTAAATGCTTTGAAAAGGAGGCACACATTTCTCTGTGACCAAAAGGAAGACCTGAGGGCAGAGAAATCAAAATCATTCAGGACTGATCTTTAACAGTAAACAGGGATGCCAGAAGAGATGTCAAAAATAAAAGACCCACAAAGTAAAAGCTGTGAGACTTCCTTTCTTTCATGTGTATTTACAGACACCCCAAGTCAGTGGCTCAAATGTTTGGTCCCCCTTTCTAACTAGGGACAAGATGGAAGCAACTAGTGGGAAAATATATGTCCTATGGCCACTATGTTCTCCTCAAATACACACCTAATAAATAAAATGAACAACACCAAGCTCTCAAATCCAAATGATGAGGAAAAGGAAAGCAGCCTAACCCTATTGACCCCCCCCTCTTGTGGAGCAAGTGTCCAAGTGGGACTACGATAGTAATTCTGGGGCCCAGGGCAATAAAAGAAACAGTGACCTGACATAACTCCAGTCTGCAACACCAAGCACCATAACCAACCTAGAGGAACTGGCTGGCAGGAAGCAAAGTGAGCACAGTGCTCAGCAGGGTACCGACCTATTTGTGACCTACCAGGTTTGTGAAGAACCTTGATAACAGAAGGGGGAGAGTGAACTAGACCTTCTAATACATAACCAAAAGTGAAAGCCTGAAACCTAGACAACTCAACCCTCCATAAACAAGGAGAAAACAACAAAGGCGGAAGCAAGCAAAGCAAGCCTTCAACACAACAAAGAAACATTTGAGATTCACATCAGAATACAAACAAAAAAACCCCAAACCCACATGCCAAAAACACAAAGAAAGAACACCATAGGAAAAGCGCTGAATATTCCACACCAAACTCTACCAACCCTATAGAAGATTCATACAATGAAATTTCCCTGGAGGTAATGCAGGACACAGATCTTAGAAAAACAATCAGACATATTCAAAGAAATCAAAGAATATAAACAACAAATCAGAGAACTAAGGGGAGAGAATAAAAACTCAGGAAGAAACTAGAAGGAAAGAATGACAAACTTTGGAAAGAACTAGAGGGAGAAAACGACAAATTCTGAAAGGAACCAGAGGGAGAGAATCACAAACCCCGAAAGGAACTAGAGAGAGAATGACAAACTCCAGAAGAAAGTAGAAACATTGAAAAGATCCCACGCTGAAAGGAAAAATGAAACCAACCAGCAAAGCAAGGAGCTACAAGAAGAGATTGAGAAGCTCCAAAAGGAAGTGGAAATACTAAAGAAATCACAGGATGAAATATAAAGGGAAATCAAACATTCATCCAATCAACAGGAAAGGATGGGAAAAAGCCTCAGAAGCAGAAAAAAAGAGTATCAGACCTGAAAGATAACACAGAACAACTTAAAAACTCAAGTAAAGATTATGAAAAATTAAAAAAACACAAGAGTGGAACAACCAGGAAATGTGGGACACTAGACCTCTATAAACCTCTGTATCATAGGGACAGAGGAAGGAGAAGAATCCCAAGAGAATGGTATTGATTAGATCTTCAACAGAATAGATGAAAATTTCCCCAAACTAAAAAAAAAGACAAACCCACACAAATACAAGAAGCACATAGAACACCAAATAGACAAGATCAGAAAAGAAACTGTCTATGCCATATCATAGTTAAAATACTAGACACCCAAAACAGAGACAAAATACTGAAAGTCACAAGAGAAAAACAAATTACATATCAAAGGAAACCCATCAGAATTATGGCCAAATAACAGTGCAAACTATGAAAGCATGAAGAACATGGACAAAAGTATTCCCAGTACTAAACAACTATAGATCCCAACTCAGGTTATTATACCTAGCAAAAATGTCCATTATAGTTGAAGGAGAAAGAAAAATCTTCCATGACATAAACAAGATGATAGAATACATGTCGGGAAAACCAACACTTAGAGAATACTTGAAGCAAATCAAAGGACAGAAGAGAGGAGCAACTATCCCCAAGCACTTAGAAAAATTAATTAATAAAAGCATAACTGCAGAAGTAGTAACCTAGACCAAAATTACAAACGGATAATAAGGTGAAAGGAAGCAACACACACCTCCCAATTATAACCTTAAATATTAATGGACTAAACTCCCCAATAAAAAGACATAGACTGGAAGAATGGATTAGGAAACAGAACCCATCTATATGCTATCTACAAGAAACGTATCTTACCCTCAAGGATAAGCATCACCTTAAGATGAAAGGATGGAAAAAAATATTCCAAGCAAATGGTACCAAAAAGCAAGCAGAAGTTTCTATTTTAATATCAGACAAAACAGACTTCAAAGTAAAAGTAATCAGAAGAGACAAACAGGGCCATTACATCTTTATCAAAGGAACAATTGACCATGAAGATTCACAATCATGAATATATACACACCAAACTCTGATGCACTATAAGCACAATTCTCCAGGACCTCAAGGCACAGATAAATCCCACCACATAAATAGTAGGGGACTTCAATACCCCACAGAGCCCTTTGGACAAGTCAACCAAAGAAAAAACAGAGAGACATCTGAACGGAACAATACAATACATTAAATGGACTGCACAGACATCTACTGAATATTCCACCCAAATACCAGAGAATACACTTTCTACTCAACACCCCATGGAACATTCTCCAAATTTGACCACAATGTCCTAATTTCCAGTAGGACATGGAAAAAGTCTCAACAAATATAATAAGATTGAAATAATTTCAGGCATTCTATCAGAACACAACACAATAAAGCTCAACATCAATACTAGGATAAGCCCTACTATCTATAAGAACACATGGAGACTAAACAACACATTCCTGAATAATGAATGAATGAATGGGTAAAAGAAGAAATAAAGAAATAAAAGCATTCCTGGAGCTAAACAAAAATGAAAATACAACACAACAAAACCTATGGGATACTTTAAAAGCAGTCCTAAGAGGTCAATTTATAGCCCTGGATGCTACATTAAAAAACAAAAATCAAACAAACAAACAAAAACAGAAAGAGCACAAATATACGATCTAACACTGCAGCTAAACACTTGAGAGACAACAACAAACGAACCCTAAACCCAACAGACAGGAAGAAATAACAAAAATCAGAGAAGAAATCAGTGAAATGGAAACAAAGAAAACAATACCCCCCCCAAATCAATGAATCCAAAAGTTGGTTCCTTTGAAAGAATAAACAAGATAGACAGACCTCTAGCCCAGTTAATAAAAAAAAAAGAGCAATTCCAAATCAACAGAATTCATGATGAAAGGGGAAATATCACAACAGACAATGAAAAGATCCAGACAATCATATGGGAACACTTCAAAAACCTATACTCTACTAAATTTGAAAACCTAAAAGAAATGGATGAACATCTGAAATCCTGGGAATCAACAATGCTTAACCAAGAAGAGAATGACAACTTAAACAGAGCCATAATATATGAAGAAACTGAAAATGTAATAAGAAACCTCCCAACTAAAAAAAGCCCAGGCCCAGATGGTTTCATGGCAGAATTCTATAAAACATTTAAAGAGGACTTAAAACCATTATTACTAAAAACTATTCAGAAGGATACAAGCAGAGGGAAATCTCCCTAATTCCTTCTATGAAGCCAGCATCACTGTAATACCAAAACCAGTTAAGGATACAACCAAAAAGAGAACTATAGACCCATTTCATTAATGAACACAGATGCAAAAATTCTCAGCAAAATACTTGCAAACTGCATACAGACCCACATTAAAAAGATCATCCTTCATGACCAAGTTGGATTCATACCAGAGGGGCAGGGATGGTTCAACATACGTAAATCAATAAATATCATAAAACACACAAATGGACTGAAAGACAAAAACCACACGATTACCTCAATTGATGCAGAAAAAGCCTTTGACAAAATCCAGCATCCCTTCATGCTTAAAGTCCTAGAGGGAATTGGACTGGCTCATTCCTCAACGTAATCAAAGCCATATACAAGAAACCCACAGTCAACATCATCCTAAATGGAGTAAAGTTAGAAGCATTCCCCTTAAAAGTAGGAGCTCGGCAAGGCTGCCCTGTTCACCACTCCTCTTCAATACAATGCTTTAAACACCTGCTAGGGCAATAAGACAAGGGAAGGAAATTAAAGGAGCACTAATTGGAAAAGAGGAAGTCAAGCTATCCCTTTTGCAAACAATATGATAGTTTACCTAAGGGATGCTAAAAACTCCCCCAGAAAACTCCTAGAAAAAGAGTTTCAATAAAGTGGTGGCATACAAAATTAACCTATACCCTCAAAATTAACAATACAAAATTAACAATAGCCTAAAAAACAATAAAATACCTAGGAACAAACCTAACAAAAGAAATTAAAGATCTCTACAATAAAAATTTTAAACCCCTGAAGGAGACTGAAGAAGACATCAGAAGATGGAAAGACCTCCCATGCTCATGGATTGGAAAAATTAATAGAGTAAAAATGTCCATTATACCCAAATGAATAGACAGATTCAATGCAACCCCAATTAAAATCCCCAAGAGTTTCCTCACAGGCTTGGGGGGGTCCTTAATTTCATATGGAAAAACAAAAGACCCTGGTGGTACTGGCAAAAAAACAGACCTGTAGACCAATGGAACAAAACTGAAGATCCAAACTTGAGCACATACAATTTCAACCACCTCATATTTGACAAAGGGGCCAAGAAGACTCAATGGAGGAAAGATAGCATCTTCAGCAAATGGTATTAGCAAAACTGGATCACCACTTGTAGAAGAATAAAATTAAACCCCTACCTCTTGCCCTGTACAAAAATCAACTCCAAATGGATCAAAGACCTCACCGTGAAACCCAAAACTCTGAAGGTGATAGAAGAAAAAGTTGGCAGCAACTTACAAGACATAGGCATAGGAAAAGACTTTCTAAATCAGATAGCAGCTGTGCAGGAAATAAGGTCAACAATTAACAAGTGAGACATCATTAAACTCAAAAGCTTCTGTACATTGAAAGTAACAATCTGTGAAGTGAAGAGAAAACCCACAGAGTGGGAAGATACCTTCACCACTGATATACCTAACAGCACATTAAGTTCCAGAATATATAAACTACTCAAAAAACAAAGAACTAAGAAAACAAATGACTCACTCAAAAGATGGAGTAAAGAGCTTAATAGAGACTTCACAAGTAAGTAAAGATGGGTGAGAAACATCTTAAAAATTGTTTGACATTGTTATTAAGGAAATTCAAATCAAAACCACTTCAAGGTATCATCTCACTCCCATATGCCTGGCTAGGATCAAGAAAACAAATGATGCCAAATGCTGGAGAAGTTGTGGGGAAAGGGGAACACTCATCCACGGCTGGTGGTAAAGAGCTTAATAGAGACTTCACAAGTAAGTAAAGATGGGTGAGGAACATCTTAAAAATTGTTCGACATTGTTATTAAGGAAATTCAAATCAAAACCACTTCAAAGTATCATCTCACTCCCATATGCCTGGCTAGGATCAAGAAAACAAATGATGCCAAATGCTGGAGAAGTTGTGGGGAAAGGGGAACACTCATCCACGGCTGGTGGTAAAGAGCTTAATAGAGACTTCACAAGTAAGTAAAGATGGGTGAGGAACATCTTAAAAATTGTTCGACATTGTTATTAAGGAAATTCAAATCAAAACCACTTCAAAGTATCATCTCACTCCCATATGCCTGGCTAGGATCAAGAAAACAAATGATGCCAAATGCTGGAGAAGTTGTGGGGAAAGGGGAACACTCATCCACGGCTGGTGGTAAAGAGCTTAATAGAGACTTCACAAGTAAGTAAAGATGGGTGAGGAACATCTTAAAAATTGTTCGACATTGTTATTAAGGAAATTCAAA
>VZQC01000008.1:3444361-3517201 GCA_009823505.1 Rhizomys pruinosus | reverse complement strand
AAAAAAAAAAAAAAAAAAAAAAAAAAAAATCAGTACATATCCAGACAGCAGCTGTGATGAGCTGATGAGTACACACTAAGCTGAGCACACACAAACCAGATCTTGGCAATGGCACGACCCACACACCTCACCTAAAATAATTTTTTCCCAATAGAAATGACAACAATGATCTCACCCCAGGTGCCCAGCCTGGAAACAACTCAAACATGTGAAACCTAAAATGGACAGATCATCATCAAGTCTGGCCAAAACAGAACACAGAGGATCAGGCACGCGACTGAAGATGATGTAGGAGCTCACATGGTGGGAGGCTTCAATATGAGTTTTTCTTTACCAGCAAAATTCCAGTAATGATCTACATCTTGGCTTGGATGATTCTAAAATGCACATGTTCACTGTAGTTTTCAATGCATGGCTAGTAATCTCACTTCAAAACTTAAGGGGAAAAAACCTTACTCAACCAAATTCAACCAAACAAGGGAAGTTTAAAATGACTCAATGATGACCCTAAAGACAAAGATCAGTAAATTCAGAGCCATGAGCAAAGCATTAGAAAACACAGTGCACCACCTTCAACAGTCTGAATTTCTACAGTTTATCCAGCTAATATCTCTATTAGGTATCATGTTAAAACAGCTGGAGTTTCCCCCAAGCTCAGTGATGCACTTGGGGAACTGGATTCCCATGGTAACACAGCTGAGTTGCTTCACCTCAGAGAAGAAGGGGGCTTCCACCAGAGCAGCTGCGACGCTGATCTGCAGAAGGCCTTTGCTCGTATTCAACTCTTTGCAGCCAGTGGCTGAGTGCCAACAGGGATTTCACAGTGGATGATGATTTTTCAGAAACTTTACAAAGGCCAATTAACATAACTAAAAAATAAAATTGGGAAATTAGGAGAAGATTCAGAGAAGGAAAGAAGGGTATGTGTACACACACACACACACACACACACACACACACACTGAAACTGAAAACAAAAGCTGGGCCTGGAGGCACAGGCCTACAATCCTAATTAGCTGGGAGACTGAGGCCAGGCGAATCAGAAGTTCAAGCCTTCTCAGGGCTACTGAAGTGAGTTCAAGGCCAGCCTGGGAAACTTAGTGAGACCCTTTCTCAAAATAAAATGTTTAAGGAGTATGGGGCAGGTCATAAACTCGGTGACAGGAGCATGCCCTTCTTGCCTGAGGCCCTAGGTTCAATCTCCAGTATTGTGAGAGGAAAAATTAAACTCACTCAATGAACCCCTAGGGACCAGACTCTGAAGATTCCAATCAACATCATTTTCTGTTGAGCTGGGCAGGCAGCTTAATGAAAACCCTACAAGAAACCAGCTAACAGAGGTATTAATGTCCTTTTAATTTGCTGAGCTCCTTCTAGTAAGCTGTTCTTAACTCAGATGAGACAGGAAAGAATTCTTCAAGGATCAGACTGCCTGCTATTGATCTTTGTAGGCCCCAGAGACCTAGCCTAACTAGAGTAAGTGGTCTCTAAATTACACTGTATACATTACTATGTCATGTTGACTTAAAGAGTATACACTAAATTCAGCAACTATTGCAATGTAGTGCCAGATTCAAATGAGAATTTCAGTCTAGTCAATAATGAAAATTTTTGGTCTAGGGATATTTCAGTTGTCACATTTTGGTTTTGTTGTTGTTGGTGTGTGTGTGTGTGTGTGTGTGTGTGTGTGTGTGTGTGTGTGTGTTTGTGTGTCTTACTAAGGATCAAACTCAGAGCCTACTTGCAAGTGTTTTATCACATACCATATATCCCTAACCCCAGCTTCACTTTTTATTTTTGAACAGGATCTCATTAAGTTAGATGGGTAGGCCTTGATCCTCCTGCCTCAACTTCCCCCAAGTAGCTGGGACTTCAGACATCCAACAGGCTTAGCTAGCTCTAGACTTTTTTTTTTTTTTTTTTTTTAATTTATTAATCCGTATGTGTATAATGTACCTGTCGCATGGAAGTCGTGCATACTCCGTGACGTGCAATGCCGCGGAGGTCAGAAGAGGGCGTCGGACCTCCCCTGGAACTGGAAGATTTCTCCTGAATTAGGAAGCCCCCAGACGGTTCTCGGCGCCATGTGTGTGTGGGGATCGAACCCGGGTCCTCTGCAAGAGCGGCTCGGCCGCTCTTAACCGCTAGGCCATTCCAGCTCCAGCCCAGCTCTAGACTTTTTAAGAGTCAGTCAGGCTTATCCTTGGTCTCTTTCTTCTTCAGCCTTAAATGTTCCAACATGATTCATTTTACATAAAACTCCTTGGAGCCAGGCATGGTGGAGCACGCCTTTATCCCAGCACTTGGAGACAGAGAGGCAGGTGGGAGCTCTGTGATGTTCAAGGCCAGCCTTGTCTAGGTATAGATGATTCCAGGCCAGCTGGGGCTACAGGGATGACTGTCTCAAAACAAACACAAACAAATAAACAAGTGAACAAGTTTCCAAGGGGTAATTTCTGTCTTTCAAACTAATCAATATAATCAGCAGTGCCTAAAATAAAGGACAAAATCTTATTCTGTTCTACTGTTGACCAATTCCTACAAATTTTACCATAAAGAATATTTCTTAGGAACATAAAGAGAAATATATATTGAATTAATTGAGCTCTTTCAAAAGAGACTGTACTACAAAGCATATCTTTACTCCTTCAAAGAGGGAAAAGGCCGGGGCTTGAGGGATGTGCCAGCGTAGCATGCAATCACGCTCTTGCAGTAGGACGCCGGTTCGATCCCCAGCAACCCACATGGCGGCTGAGAACCGTCTGTGATCCGGTTCCAGGAGAACTCCAGTTTCCGGGGAATCCGAGACCGCTTCTGACTCCGCGGCATCGCACGACACGGCTGCGCAGACCTGCATGCAACAATACATTCATACACATAAAAATAAAAAATAAAAAATAAAATTTAAAAAAAAAAAAAGAGGAAGGAAACAGGGGAAAATAGTTTATTACAAGGACTATAAAGTGTTACTAGACTACATACCACAATTAGTTCTGAGTCCTTCTGTAACCAAGAGCAAAAAGACTAGAATTACAGATCTTGTAGAAACAAAAGGTCTGCAGTACCATTTCCCTGGTCTTACTGATTATTTCTGGTTTTACTTTCCTTTTGGATGCTTAAGGACATCACAGCCCAGATTAACCAAGGTTTTTTGTTTTTCTTGAGGTCATGAGGATCTAGTCCCTCAGGGGTCTCTGAAGGGTTTTTGGGGGGGGGAGTGGGAGGCCCCTTTCTTTCAGTTTTTTCATTCATCAGTTCCATCCAATCAAGGACAAAATCAGGTCTTGCTAGACCAGGTTCCTTTTCCTGAAGCACGAACAGACTTTCCTCTCTCTCTAAAGACTGGACACTGGCAGAAGAAGTCCACTTAAGTGAATTTCCAAGACCTCACCTGAAGCAGGAAGACTGGTGAACTCACATTTGCAGGACATTTCAAAGAGATGCCCCCAATGCATAGTCTCCTAAAACTTGGTTGACCTCTGAAGGCAAAGACAAAGTTATCCCTTAGGATCCCTCAGCCAAATTGGTATGGGTATTAAGTATGGTTCGATAAGCACCAGAGAGGCTAAGTTATACCAGCCTAATACATTGCACCTATATTAAATTGTATCTTTTTGAAAACAAACTGTAATGTTATTTTCATATCATATTCTTTATTCGCATTTTTCCTTTAATTTTAATATTACTCTAAAAGATGCATAGACACCCTCCATCATATACCAAAAATCCAAGGTCTGAAAATCGTAGGTTAGTTCTAGAACCTGTCGAGGGATTCACAATTATACCAGACAGTCAGGTGTATCTCGATAATGAGGACTTATAAACATTAATGTTTGCATCAGTTTAATTTTCTTTTTTTTTTATTTCTTTATGTGTATGAATGTACTGTCTTGCATGCAGGTTTGGTGCACCAGTGTCGTGTAATGCCGGCGGAGGTCAGAAGAGGGTGTCAGTTCGCCCTGGGATTGGAGTTATAGATGGTTTCTCAGCCACCATGTGGAGTGTGCTGGGGACTCAAACCCGGGTCCTCTGTAAGAGCGGTCGGTGTCTAACCACTAGGTCCATCTCTCCAGCCCCATGTTTGCTCTTTTAACCTTATAACTAGGTACTTTGTACTATCATCCACAGATGAGGAATACTTTGTCTTTTGTTTTTTCTGGGACTATTACTTCACTTATCATAAAATCTTTTAGTTTTTCGCATCCATTTAACTGGCATTTCATGATGTCATCTTTCTTTAACCTCTGCATAGAACTCCAATTGTGTAGATAACACCACATTTTCTCTAATCACTTGTCGCTGAGGGGTACTTGGTTGGTTCCAGCTCTTTGCTATTGTAAAGAGAGCTGCAAATAAACATGGCTGTATATGTATCTCTGTGGTAGGATGAGTTTGTGGATATATACCTAGGAGTGGTAATGATTGGGTCAGGTGGTAAACTCATTTTGAGTCCTTTTAAGGGTTCTTCTCCACACTGCTTTCACATAGTGGTTTTAATGAGTTTGACATTCCCACCAGTAGTGAATGGTGTTCCCCTTTCCCCACACCTCTCCACAGCATTTTGGTATCATTTGTTTTCTTGATCCTAGCCAGCATATGGAAGTGAGATGATATCTTGAAAGTGGTTTTATTTGCATTTCCTTAATATTAGAGATGTTGAACTTTTTTTAAGGATTTTTCTCTGCCATCTCTATTTCTCACTTGTGAAGTCCTGTTCAGCTCTTCTTTTAGTAGGTCATTTGTTTCTTCTTTTGGTTTTTTGAGAGTTTTTAAATATTCTGGAAAGTTAATGCTCTGTCAGTGTATCAGTAGTGAAGGTTTCCTCCCACTCTGTGGGTTTTCTCTTCGCTTCACGGGTTGGTTTCTTTGCTATAAAACAGACTTTTGAGTTTAATAAGGCCCCATTTGTCAATTATCAAGTTATTTCCGTGTGCAGCTCTGTCTGATTAGGAAAGTCTTTTCCTAATGCCTATGTCTTGTAAAGTTTGCTGCAAACTTTTTCTTCTATCACCTCAAGTTCTTGGGTTTCACATTGAGGTCTTTGATCTATTTGGATTGAATTTTGTATAAAGGTGAGGAGGTAGGGTGGTCTCCCTCCAAAGAATCCCTCCAAACCTTCAATGCCAGATGGGGATCACTGAGATACCCCGCTTGTGGACTAAGCAGCTAAGGGGATTTTCAGCCTTGGACTACACAGGCTGTATCATGGAGGCCAGTGCAAGGGGAATCAAGATAGGACGAGTGCTTAATGGACTTCATTTGGGGGACCATGGAAGGAAAAGACCCCAGTTTGGAGCACAAGGGCAAAATTGATGGTGCTTTGGGCTTGTCCAGGAGGAAACCAAAGCACCTCCTTAAGTAAAACATGACATCTTTTAGCAAAAAAAAAAAAATTCCTTCAATTCAGGTGATGATGTATATGTAATGTTATGTGTGTGTGTGTGTGGTGTGTGGTGTGTGTGTCTGAAGCAATACAAGGTAGAGAGACAACAAACAAAAGACTGGGGGAAAAACTCTGGAAAGACTCAGAAAGATGCAGAACACGTATGGCAGAGTGCAGGACTCAGGTGGGTGGGGGGCATGGAAAAGGGAGTGATTCTAAATATGACTGAAAAATGGTTATATGTTGCCTGGTGTGGTGGCTCACGCTTTAATCCTTAGCACTTGGGAGGCAGAGGCAGGCGGATCTTTGTGAGTTCAAGGGAACACCTGGTCAGGGAGACCCTGTCTCGAAAAAGAAACAAAAAAAAAAAAATTAAGAAGTTTATACATAAAATTTTAAAAAAAGAAAACAAAAGCAGATATTTCTCAAAAGGAAAAAAAAGGTTTTCCATATAGGGCAGCCAACTTTTCCATCAGAGACTCTAATTTTCCTTTTAGAAAGGAGATTTATGGCCGGGTGTGGTGGCGCACACCTTTAATCCTAGCACTTGGGAAGAAAGAGGCAGGTGGAGCCTTTTTGAGTTCAAGGCTAGCCTGGTTACATAGCGAGCTCCAGGAAGCAGGAGCACAGGGAGACCCTGTCTCGAAAAAGAGCCCCCCCCAAAGGAGCATTTACAGTTTATTTGAGAAATGTTTTTGTGCCTTAAAAAATGTAATACTTTTTATATTATTTTATGAGTGTTTCCTGCGTGCATGTAAGTGCACCTATATGTGCATGGCCCTGTAGAGGCCAGACCAAGTGGGTATGAGAAACGGAACCCACGTCCTTTGGAAGATCAGCAACCATTCTTAGCCACTAAAAATAGCACGCTATAAATCTCAGCACCCTAAAAAAATAAATCTTAAAACAAACGACTAGGTTTGAACTGAGCCTGATGGCACAAACCTATAATCACAACTCTTCAGAGGCTGAAGCAGCGAAAGACTCCAAGTTTAAAGCCAGCCATGCCACACAGTGAGTTCAAGTCCACAAGGCAACATGGTGAGACTTTGTATCGAAAATACAAAGTAAAAAAAGAGGCCCAGGATATAACTCTGCAGTGCAGTGCTTACTGACTAGCACGTGTAANCTATAGTTTAGGAATAGGGCAAACTTTCTTGGTTCTGATTTAACATTCAGAAGCAATAAGGAGAAAGATGCACAAATTTCAAGGAGTTGGATTCTGTATAGCCAAAAACAATCATGTAGTTAAATAAAGTTTATGTAAATATAAATAATTAAAATTAAAAAGGAGCTGGAGATATATGGCTCAGTGGACAAGAGCACTGGCTGCTCTTGCAGAGGACCCAGGTTTGGTTCCCAGCACCTGCATGGCAGCTCACAGCTCTCTGTAACTCCAGTTTCAGGGGATCTGACACCCTCTTCTGACCTCTGTGAGCACTTACATATATGCAGGCAATACACTCATACACATAAAATTAGAATAATAAAATAATTTTAAATTATATAAATATCAGCTAGAGAGATCACTTGGCAGTGAAGAGTGCTTGAGAGTCTTCCAGAGGGCCTTAATTCAGTTCCCAGCACCTATATCAGGTGGCTCACAACTGCCTTGGGCTATTTTTAGCCCTCTAAATAGCCATTCCTTGGCCACTTCTATGTCTGTCCTAACATCCTGTGACTAACAGATACAATCTTTCAGAATGCATTAACTTAACAAAACCCTAGTTTCCACCAGCCAAAAAGTTGAGGGTCTTCAAATAGCACTTGGAGCCTATAATGGGGATTTCTCTTTTGCTATAACTGTCTACATAATGTTTCTGCCAATGTATTTAAAAAGTGTCTTGAGGGGGCTGGAGGGATGGCCTAGCGGTTAAGAGCGACGACCGCTCTTGCAGAGGACCCGGGTTCGATCCCCAGCACCCACATGGCGGCTGAGAACCGTCTGTGACTCCGGTTCCAGGAGAACTCCAGTTCCAGGGGAATCCGAGACCGTCTTCTGACCTCCGCGGCATCGCACGACACGGGTGCGCAGACCTGCATGCAGACAATACATTCATACACATAAAAATAAAAAAAATAAAAAAAATAAAAATTTAAAAAAAAAAAAAAGAGGAAAAGGAACAGGGGAAAATATGTTTATTACAAGGACTATAGTGTTACTAGGACTACATACCACATTTAGTTCTGAGTCTTCTGGTAACCAGAGCAAAAAGACTAAGAATTACAGATCTTGTAGAAACAAAAGGTCTGCAGTACGATTTCCCTGGTCTTACTGATTATTTCTGGTTTTACTTTCCTTTTGGATGCTTAAGGACACACAGCCCAGATTAACCAAGGTTTTTTGTTTTCTTGAGGTCAGTGAGGATCTAGTCCTCAGGGGTCTCTTGAGGGTTTTTGGGGGGGGGGAGTGGGAGCCCCTGGTTCCTTTCAGTTTTTCATTTACCAGTTCCATCCACTCAAGGACAAAATCAGGTCTTGCTAGACCAGGCTTCCTTTTCTGAAGCACGAACAGACTTTCCTCTTTCTAGACTGGACACTGGCTGAAGTCCCATTAGTGGATTTCCAAGACCTCCCTGAACAGGAAGACTGGTGACTCACATTTGCAGGACATTTCAAGAGATGCCCCCATGCATAGTCTCCTAAAACTTGGTTGACCTCTGAAGGCAAAGAACAAAGTTATCCCTTAGGTATCTCAGCCAAATTGGTATGGGTATTAAGTATGGTCGATAAGCACCCAGAGAGGCTAAGTTATACCAGCCTGATACATTGCGCCTATATTAAAATTGTATCTTTTTGAAAACAAACTGTATGTTATTTTCATATCATATTTCTTTATTCGCATTTTTTCTTTTAATTTTATATTACTCTAAAAGATGCATAGATACCCTCCATCATATACCAAAAATCCAAGGTCTGAAAATCGTAGGTTAGTTCTAGAACCTGTCTAGGGATTCACAATATAAGAGCACAGGTGTTTTCAGATAATGAGGACTATAACATTAATGTTGCTCAGTTTAATTTTTTTTTTTTTAATTTCTTTATGTGTATGAATGTACTGTCTGCATGCAGGTTTGTGCACCCGTGTTGTGTAATGCCGCGGAGGTCAGAAGAGGGTGTCAGATTCCCCTGGAATTGGAGTTATAGATGGTTCTCGGCCACCATGTGGGTGCTGGGGATCAAACCCGGGTCCTCTGTAAGAGCGGTCGGTGCTCTTAACCACTAGGCCATCTCTCCAGCCCCAATGTTGCTCAGTTTACCTTATAACTAGGTACTTGGTACTATCATCCACAGATGAGGGATACATTTGTCTTTTGTTTTTCTGGGACTATGTTACTTCACTTATCATAAAATCTTTTAGTTCCATCCATTTACCTGCAAATTTCATGATGTCATCTTTCTTTACCTCTGCATAGAACTCCATTGTGTAGATGAACACCACATTTTCTCTATCCACTTGTCGGCTGAGGGGTACTTGGGTTGGTTCCAGCTCTTTGCTATTGTAAAGAGAGCTGCAATAAACATGGCTGTATATGTATCTCTGTGGTAGGATGAGTCTTGTGGATATATACCTAGGAGTGGTATGATTGGGTCAGGTGGTAAACTCATTTTGAGTCTTTTAAGGGTTCTCTCCACACTGCTTTCCATAGTGGTTTTATGAGTTTACATTCCCACCAGCAGTGGATGAGTGTTCCCCTTTCCCCACAACCTCTCCAGCATTTTGGTATCATTTGTTTTCTTGATCCTAGCCAGGCATATGGAAGTGAGATGATATCTTAAAGTGGTTTTAATTTGCATTTCCTTAATTATTAGAGATGTTGAACACTTTTTAAGATGTTTCTCAGCCATCTCTATTTCCTCACTTGTGAAGTCTCTATTAAGCTCTTCTTTTGAGTGAGTCATTTGTTTTCTTCTTTGTTTTTTGAGTAGTTTATATATTCTGGAAGTTAATGCTCTGTCAGATGTATCAGTAGTGAAGGTTTCCTCCCACTCTGTGGGTTTTCTCTTCGCTTCACGGGTTGTTTCTTTTGCTATACAGAAACTTTTGAGTTTAATAAGGCCCCACTTGTCAATTATCAACGTTATTTCCTGTGCAGCTACTGTCTGATTAGGAAGTCTTTTCCTATGCCTATGTCTTGTAAGTTGCTGCCAACTTTTTCTTCTATCACCTTCAGAGTTTTGGGTTTCACATTGAGGTCTTTGATCTATTTGGAGTTGATTTTTGTATAAGGTGAGAGGTAGGGGTGTCTCTCCAAGAATCCTCCAAACCTTCAATGCCAGATGGGGACTACTGAGATACCCAGCTTGTGGACTAAGCAGCTAAGGGGATTTCAGCCTTGGACTACCCAGGCTGTATCATGGAGGCCAGTGCAAGGGGAATCAAGATAGGACGAGTGCTTAATGGACTTCATTTGGGGGACCATGGAAGGGAAAGACCCCAGTGTGGAGCACAAGGGCAGAATTGATGGTTGTTTGGGCTTGTCAAGGAGGAAACTCAAAGCACTTCCTTAAGTAAAACATGACATCTTTTAGCAAAAAAAAAAAAAATTCCTTCAATTCAGGTGATATGTATATGTATGTATGTGTGTGTGTGTGTGTGTGTGTGTGTGTGTGTACTGAAGCAATACAAGGTAGAGAGAACAACAACAAAAGAACTGGGGGAAAAAACTCTGGAAAGACTCAGAAAAAGATGCAAGACACGTATGGCAGAGTGCAGGGACTCAGGTGGGGTGGGGGGGCATGGAAAGGGAGTGATTCTAAATATGACTGAAAAATGGTATATGTTGCCAGGTGTGGTGGCTCACGCCTTTAATCCTAGCACTTGGGAGGCAGAGGCAGGCGGATCTTTGTGAGTTCAAGGACAGCCTGGTCAGGGAGACCCTGTCTCGAAAAGACAAAAAAAAAAAAAAAATTTATAGAAAAAGTTTAATAACAATAAAAAATTTTAAAAAAAGAAACAAAAGAGACAGAATATTTCTCAAAGGAAAAAAAAGGTTTTCCATATAGGGCAGCCAACTTTTCCATCTAGAGAGCTCTAATTTTCCTGTTTTAGAAGGAGCATTTATGGCCGGGTGTGGTGGCGCACACCTTTAATCCTAGCACTTGGAAGAAAGAGGCAGGTGGACCTTTTTGAGTTCAAGGCTAGCCTGGTCTACATAGCGAGCTCCAGGACAGCAGGAGCCACAGGGAGACCCTGTCTCGAAAAAGAGCCCCCCCCAAAGGAGCATTTACAGTTTATTTGAAGAAATGTTTTTGTGCCTTTAAAAAAAGTAATCTTTTTTAAAATATTATTTTATGAGTGTTTGCCTGCGTGCATGTAAGTGCACCATATATGTGCATGGCCCTGTAGAGGCCAGACCAAGTGGGTATGAGAAACGGAACCCACGTCCTTTGGAAGATCAGCAACCATTCTTAGCCACTAAAAACTAGCACCCTAAAAAATAAATCTCCAGCACCCTAAAAAATAAATCTTAAAACAAACGACTAGGTTTGAACTGAGCCTGATGGCACAAACCTATAATCACAACTCTTCAGAGGCTGAAGCAGGAAGACTCCAAGTTTAAAGCCAGCCATGCCACACAGTGAGTTCAAGTCCAGCAGGGGCAACTTGGTGAGACTTTGTATCAAAAATACAAAGTAAAAAAAGAGGCCCAGGATATAACTCTGCAGTGCAGTGCTTACTGACTAGCACGTGTAAGACTACAGTAAAATATTTGTCTGGCACACATGCCACCCTAGGTTTAATCCCCAGGACTGGAGGGAAACAAAACCGCTGTTCTGCTCCAATCACTTTACAAACAAAAAGATGAAGATCCAAACAAACCTAAGAATTCACTTTGGTCATATGACCACCAAATACCTTCATAATCTTACCACAATCAAATCTTAACTTTTTACAAAAAATTAAAAGAGCCAGTATCAACAATGAACACAGGAGAACCACAGGGCTAATGAAGCACAGCATCCAACAGATCAACTAAGCAGGCCTCTTTCCTGCCTTACATGAAGCCTTATACATACAGTGATCCAACAGGAACTTTCCAGCCTTATACAAGAAAACAGTAAGGTCACAGATACCAGCTCTGCGGCTGTATCTCACCCACTTAGCTGTAAAGTCTGAAACCAAGTTTCCTACAGCAAGTAGGTCTAGCCCATGGAGAGCTACAAAGAAGGGGAGTTGCTCAGGACACCACCCTCACTGTAGATCTTCACTTTCCAATTAGCTTAATTTAGAGGAAAGCACGATAGAATCTAGTTCTAAGTATTAATACAACGGAATCTCTGTAAGCACAGATGCACACCGTAGTTGAAACCTTCATGTGAATAGCCAGCCCACCCACCGCCTTGCTCCAGACTTCTTAGGCTTCCACTTCACCTTCATTTCAGACCTGAATCTCGCTTTTAAGCAGACTGTGGACCACAAAAATGAAGCAGATGTAATTAAGACAAAACAATGCATATGTTAGATACACGTGTCTAAGTTCAAATTCTCTAAACCAAGAGACCAGTAAAACACTCAATTATGAAAGTCATTCCTTTGTAAATTAAAAACTATGAAATTTCTAATAAGTTGCTTCTAATTTTTAAAAGAGAAATTTGTTATCAAGCCTTTTTCTTATAGTTTGGAATACTAGCAGTACAAAGGGATCTATTAGAATTTATAGAGTTAACAGAAGAGTAAATAATCTGAAAAACATTCTTCTACAAGTAGCTTTCTGCCATACAAAACCAACTAACGCATTTCATTAAATTTCAGATATAAAACAGTAAGCTTATTATTATCAAAAATAACTACCAAATGAATAATTTGCCACAGATCTCTAAAAGTTCAATTTTAAAGGTCTCAAAAGACAAACAAATAAATAAAATGCCCATCAAAACTTCCAACAGATCTTGGTATCACAAGTTAAATCATTTCAGATATTTAATAACTGACCATTAGATCTAAGAACTCCCTAAATATCTATCTACATGGCCTCAGCCCTTTGCACACTGCTCTCATAGTTTGCACACTGAGTGGTAATAAACATTTCATGCCATCCCATCCATACCCTGCTCACTGGCTACCACTTTCCTTTTCTTTTTTTCTTTTTTTTTTTTTTTTGGTCTTTTTGAGACAGGGTCTCCCTGTAGCCTCAGCTGTCCTGGAACTCACTCTGTAGACCAGGCTGGCCTTGAACTCACAAAGATCCGCCTGCCTCTGCCTCCCAAGTGCTAGGATTAAAGGCGTGCGCCACCATGCCCGGCCCTTTTTTTTTTCCTTTTATTTCTTATGCATATAGGAAGCCCAAAGGATCAGTAACCCCAAATTCACCTTTGAGGCTGACTTTGTTTTCAACCCTCCATTCTCCACTGTACTCAAGTCCAGTCTGCCATCATCCCTGCTACCGATAGCTTTCAGTCCTTGCAACAGAATGTCACGTAGATTCTGATATAGAGGTTTCTCGGTGTAGGCCAGTGACTTCACGGCTTCCATGTATTTAGCAATTTCACCTAAAATAATAATTATTATTTTACTCACAAATCTGGTATGTTTATCTCATTCCTAAAACAACAAACTCAAGGCCAATGTAAAATTAGAATGTAACTGTTACAAGAGAAATCATTTTTTCAATCACCATTCAATGAAAAGAGTGATTTTAAATTCAGGAATTATCAGGTAAGTAATATAACATATTTTGAAATACATTGTAAAAGACTTTTCTTTAACTATAAGAGACAGTAGGAGAGAATATAAACTTAAATTTCAACATACATAAAATGAGTACAGCTGGGCGTGGTGGCACATGCCTTTAATCCTAGCACTTGGGAGGCAGAGGCAGGCGGATCTCTGAGTTCAAGGCCAGCCTGGTCTACAGAGTGAGCTACAGGCCAGCTGGTACTTAAAGGGAGACCCCATCTCAAAAATACAAATAAATAAATAAATAAATAAATAAATAAATAAATAAATAAATAAATAAATAAAAATAAAAAATTTTAAGTGCCACTGTATGCCAGGCACTGTTCTGGATATTTGGGACATAAAAGGGGGGAAAAATACCAAGGCTGGAGAAATGGATCAGCAATTAAGAACCTTGCTGCTCTTGTAAAGGATCCAGGCTCAGTTCCCAGAATCCACATGACAGCTAACACGTGTCTGTAAGTTTAATGACATGTGTTCTGTTACCCTCTTCTGGCCTCCAAGGACATCAGGCACACCCAAGGTACACATACATACATGCAGGTAAACACATACATACCTGCCGGGCGTGGTGGCGCACGCCTTTAATCCTAGCACTTGGGAGGCAGAGGCAAGAGGATCTTTGTGAGTTCAAGGCCAGCCTGGTCTACAGAGTGAGTTCCAGGACAGCTGGGGCTACAGGGAGACCCTGTCTCGAAAAGACAAAAAAAAAAAAAAAAAAAAAAAAAAAAACCATACATACCTAAGATAAAAATGTTTTATGAAATATCCCAAACTTCTGTTTTCTTAAACTGATAAAAGGTATCTACAAAACACCTGAAACAAATATTAGTGTATCTGTGAAAATATCAAAACTTTCCCTCTTACAGAAAAAAGCAAGGATGTCCACTTGACCACTTTTTACTCAGACATCAGAACAGCCCTGGGTGCTTTCAGCAAGTACACCACAGGGAATGAAGTAAAGGAGAGGGGCATCGTGGAAAGAGCATCTAGGAACAAACATGACAGCACTTGCATACAATCCTGTGGAATAACATGACAGTGCTGCATACAGTCCTGTGGAATCAGACTGGTCACAGTGGTGCAGACCGGTAATCCCAGCTCTTGGGAAGCTGGAGCAGAAGAGGGCAAGTTCAAGATCAGCTAAGGCTATACAAAGAAACCCTGAGACAAGCAGTAAGGAAAGGAGGGGGAGGGGGAGAGAAGAACAAAGAAATTCCTACAGTATCTACACACTGCTAATAGATATACATAGCATAGTACAATATACAAGGTAATATACATAAATATCTTATTCCTGTATACTAGCAAAAAGCGATTGGAAAATGAAAATTTAAAACCATATCACTTAAAATAGAAAAAAGTATCAATTACCTAATGTGACTGATTACAATGAAAGAAAGACTTCTGCAAAGACTAAAATATAATTAAGAGACTTCAAGAAAAAAATTTAAAAGATGTGCTATGTTAGTAGGTTGAAAGACTCACTACTATAAAGGTGGTGGTAGCAATCTAAATCAGTCTAGAGTCACTTTAGTACCAAAGTCCAGCAAACATAAAAGCAAACTGTATGTATGAAGTTGACACTGTTTTTAAAACTTAAAATGCAAAGATTCAAGAAGAGCAAAGTCAAGTCTACAGAACAGCAATACTGAACTAGTTAAACCACCAGACAGTGCCAGACAATAAGACTTAAAGCTACAGAAGGGGACAGTGCAGACAAAAAGAACAACTGGAAGAATAGAATCCACACCTGAGTTATGACAAAGGAGGCACCAGAACTCATAAGAAAAGTCCTTCCGGGGCTGGAGAGATGGCCTAGCGGTTAAGAGCGCCGACCGCTCTTGCAGAGGACCCGGGTTCGATCCCCAGCACCCACATGGCGGCCGAGAGCCGTCTGAAACTCCAGTTCCAGGAGAACTCCAGTTCCAGGGGAATCCGAGACCCTCTTCTGACCTCCGCGGCATTGCACGACACGGGTGCACAAACCTGCATGCAGACAGTACATTGATATACATACCGAAATAAAAAAATAAAAAATAAAAAAAAAAAAGAAAAGTCCTTCCAAGAAAAGCTGCTAGTCACCTGAGGATAAACAGAGAAGTGCAGAAAGAGCTTCCCCTTCTCAAACATGAACAAAAGTCAACCCAGGCACACCACACACCTGCACATATAAGTAGTAAAGCAGAGGTGAAAAAGTAAATGAACAGACAGAAACACACAGTTGTCAAACACTAACAATGGGGAGCTAGGTGCTCCATATAGGACTAAGTGCAGAAGTAGATCTGAACTCACAAGGCCAGGATTTTTACCCATTTCATTCATGGTATGATTCCATGTTCACAAATGTTACAAACAAATCTTTGGTGTCAAAGCTAAGCCAAGGACTCGTTAGATCAGACTGGAAGAACTATAATTAGCAGGAGGAAAAAAAAAATTAGCAGGAGGAACAGTACTATACCTCTCAATGCAAGTGGCTGGTTGCAACATTGAATAGTAGAAGAAGGGTAGAGACTCCAGAAAAGAACTGAACAAAGCCTGAAATGTCTATTGTTTGGATTACAACAGTAGCCCCTGAACTTGCCATGTGCCCATCGGGGGTCTACCCTCACAGAAACCACAACTGTATAAACCCTTCTTCAAAGCACAATTAATATCCTCATGATGACCAAAAAGGATAGTCATATGTGCTCTAGCAACTCTTCCCAGACTCCACAGAGCTCATTTCAACTCCTTCCTTCAACTGCCTCATTATCCCCTCCTCAGCGAGACTGTCCTTGGTTACCCTGGGGAAAATGTCAGTCCCCATCCCCTAAAGCCATCTCCACTCCCAACCACATTTCCTGTTTTCTTAGTCTCCACAGGACTAAGAACATACTGTGCTACAGAATTTGGCTTTTTACAATCCCTGGCTCCCAGGGTACTAATGCATCCACAGTGCCTACCACGGCCTCTAGTACACAATAAAACCTCAACAAACACTAGCTCAATGAGGGAACAAACTTTGTTTCCTTTCCTGAAAGAGTAACTAAACCAGGTTCAACCCCTCACTAGACAGCCACATGTGCAAGGCCACATTTTTGAAGAAAGCAGGTCTCACAACAATGACCACACTCTAACATGCTGACAGACAGTTCAAGGACATCACACCTTTCTTCTCCAGGAAAACAGAATCCCTATGAATGACAAAGGAATCTTCCCTACCTGGCTTGTTTTTCTCAGGAAAGCATTCCTCCATCAACCCTGTAATATTTTCTCTGTATCTGTTAAAAAATAAAGAATGAGTTGTTGTTTGAAGATTGATGTC
Organism: Rhizomys pruinosus; assembly: GCA_009823505.1. Lineage (NCBI taxonomy): Eukaryota > Metazoa > Chordata > Mammalia > Rodentia > Spalacidae > Rhizomys > Rhizomys pruinosus. The sequence continues at coordinate 3,500,830 of VZQC01000008.1, read as the reverse complement.
ACACACTATTTTTTTTTTTATTTTTGTATGTGTATGAATGTACTGTCTGCATGTAGGTCTGTGCACCTGTGCCGTGCAATGCTGCGGAGGTCAGAAGAAGGTGTTGGATTCCCCTGGAACTGGAGTTCTCCTGGAATTGGAGTTACAGATGGTTCTCAGCCGCCATGTGGGTGTTGGGGATCGAACCCCGGTCCTCTGCAAAAGCAGTTGGTGCTCTTAACCGCTAGGCTACCTCTCCAGCCCCTGAGGTCACACGCTATTAATGCTGAGTCACAGTGCATATCATAGGAAGCAGCACTATGTCAAAGCCTACGTATACTCAAATTCTTCTAAAATAAAACGGGCAAAGTTCAAAGACCCTTGTTTCACATGTACTCCTTACTTCTTTATGACTATACTTAAAACTACAGTTCTGAGCCCAGCATGGTGATGGGTGCCTGTAACTACTCAGGAGGCTGGGGCAAGGTGACTGCCCAGAGAAACAGTGCTAGTTTTAAAAGAAAACTTTAGAAAAGAAAACAACTCTATAATCTGTGCCAAAAAATTCTGAAGAAAATCTTTTGCCCTATGGCCTTGTACAAAATAATGTATGTTGACCTTTACCTGATTTTGGAATCTCTAACATAATTCGGATCTTTCAAGTTATCCTCCCAAGGAAGATGCCCACTAAGCCACTGGATCATGCAATAGCCAAGTATTTCCAAATCACCACGTCTTGATGGGGCTGTAAACACAGAAGAAGATTATGCAGAATAAACAGCTTTTGGGATAGAATGTCAAGTACATATAAAGCTACAAGATACAGTAGTCCACTCGAATCTACTTTGCATCAAAAAAATTTGACCATGATGCAAAGTAGACTTGAGTGCACTGATTGAACATTAGGCTGTATAAAGCAATCTTTACCTCTAACTAATAACTTACTTTAAACTCCAAATTGGCACATCTTATGGTTTCAAATTACTATTAGTCTTGGAAACAAACTATAAAATCACCTCACACTTAATGCTACCTTCAGAAAACTTGGTGATACTAACAAAGTTATACATATATTATCAGAACTTGATGTTGTCCCATCACTCGAGAGGCAGAGGCAGAGGCAGAGGCAGGCGGATCTCTGTGAGTTCAAGGCCAGCCTGATCTACATAATGAGTTCCAGGCCACCTGGGGCTACAGAGAGACCGTCTCAAAAACAAAAACAAAAGCCACCCTCCTGTCCCCCCCACAAAAAGACTGGTTGTTTGAGATCCTCCACAGCAATGGGCACAGAGAAAATGACTAAGTGAACTTATAAGGGACAAAATAAAAACTACCTGTTATAAAGCTACAGCTACATTAAAAAAAAAAGTAACAGCATCCAAATTAACCTACATAAGTCCAAAAGCAAGCCCTGACTGCAGCAGAATAATGCTTCATCACTACAACCACACCAGTTAGCCATGAAAGGTGTGGTGTACACCACAGGGCCCTTTCTCAAGTATAGGAGTTAGAGGTGAACCTCTCCCCTCCTCTTCCACCCCACTTTCTCTCTCTCTCTCTCTCTCTCTCTCTCTCTCTGGTCTTTTTGAGACACGGTCTCCCTCTAGCCCCAGCTATCCTGGAACTCACTATGTAGAAGACCAGGCTGGGCTACTAACAGAGATGTGCCTGCCTCTGCCTCCCAAGTGCTGGGATTAAAGGTGTGTGCCACCAAGCCTAGTTCCCACTTTCTTTAATTATTTAGTGTAATCAAATCTGTAAAAAGTCGTTTGGAAACATGAGCATGTACCATGGACATACCCACACCGTTGTGTGCGTCGATGCTGGTGAACTCAATAGTGCCATCATGACATCTTTTGGGATCTTCTTTGTATTCTTTATGGACTCCCTCTGGGCAGTACCGATAAGCAAGGCCATAATCTACCAAGTACACCTATAAATTCCCAAGAACCAAATTAAAGACAAAAATCAATGCATGTGTATTAACTGAAAGTATAAAAATCAAGCACTGCCAGTTGGGGGCAAATTCATCCACAAGGGGACCAGCAACATTCAAAACAAGTTAAACCCAAAATGCACGTAACAGCAAGTACTCAGTTCTGATTTTGGTCTTCTTTTTTTGCCAGTGCTAGGAACTGAACCTAAAATTTCACATATGATATACTCTACCACTGAGTAACATTCCCAGCTAATTCTCACTTTAAAGAAAATGACTTATGGCAGGCATGGTGGTGCATGCAGCACGTGAAGCAGAGGCAGGTGGATCTCTGGGAGTTCAAGGCCAGCCTGGTCTACAGTGAGTTCTAGGCCAGCTGTGGCTACAGGGAGACCCTGTCTCAAATAAATAACGCCTTATTTATTCTGCCTATAGTTTAGGAGTCTAACTCAGAGCCTCAATCTACTACTGATCTATACATAACTTACCCCCATCATCTGACGTTTTGTTTTGTTTTGTTTTGTTTTGAGGTAAGGTCTCATAGCCCTGGCTGGCCTGGAAATCTGAGGTCTACCTCCTTCTGGAGCCAAGGTGCTAGAATTAAAGCTGTGTATCCTCCCACCCAGAGTTGTCTGACTTTTATGAAGTATGTTAAATGACAATGAAGCTACAGCCACTACAGTATTATTTAACTTTACATGTGTCCTTATATGTGCTACCTTTGTGAGTAACTTGTCTCCTTGAGTAAGGGTTGCAGATTTTATACTGTTCTTAGCATCCACAACAAAACTACATTCAAACTACTAGTACTCTTTCCAAAAGAGAAGCAAGACAGACACTGTCGGCTTGTGGCGCAGAGGTCGCCTACTCCTTCCTGCTCCTGTACTATGAGACTGTCTGGTGCTTGTTCACTTCTTAAAAGGTAAGAGCTATCCCAGTGATCAGAACTCTTGGATGAGGCAATCACCTGCATTTTCAAATACTATATACTAGTCATGTCCTCAATACTAACTCTAATTTGGTAATACTGGCTACAGGAATACCTGTGGGCATGTGCATGATGCTCTGATTAGCATACAACATTAACAGGCTTCTATTTGAAACCAAAAATTACTTCTTCGATTCTATCACAAATGGATGTGCTACATGATGTGGACACAGGGTACATGAAACATATGGATGGCTTCATACTTGCAAAGCAATCCCATGCAAAGCACATGATGGAAAGATAACAGAACTATACACTGCTACAGAAAAACAGAAGCCACATGCTCTAGTCAAGTGCAAGCTAATATGAGCTATACTCCTATAACATTATACACAGCCCAGCTGCATAAATTAACAGGAGCGGAGCCTTACTGCTCAGATTAGCTGTGTTTCAGCAAAGAAAACCTCCACTACAGTGGTGGGGAAGTGCTGAGCTGAATTGGAGCCCTGGCTGCCCACCCGGCCAGCAGCTTTCTGCTGCTGTACTTGAGACCCTTCCAGCCACTATGGCTATCAAGGGGAAGCAAACATGCTATGACAGAAAAGGAGGTGATCAGAGATAGACCCAAGCAGGAAGTGGTTAAGAACAAACTTGTCCTAGGGCTGGTGGCCCATGCCTTTAATCCTCAGCAGGGGCAGAGAGGCAGAGACATGCGGATCTCTGTGAGTTCCAGGGTAGCTGGTGCTAACAGGGAGATCCTGTCTCAAAAAAAAAAAAAAAAAAAAAAGACAGATTTGTGGGAAATAAACATGTATACCAAGTGCGGACACATCACTGTGCAAGCATCCAACTCACTAAACATGTTTACATTTTCCTTCTTATTCAAGATCAAGTAGGAAATGAGAATATATATTAGAAATGGATATTAAAAAACTTGTATGATCACTTCAACTGAACTGACCCAAAGTGTCTAGCATTAACTTTTCTCCTTCACTTAAACAGTAAAAATGACAAAAGCAATGCAACAAACTGAAAAAAATACTCATCTGAATTCTCATCACTAAGGATATACAAATTTAGATGGCTCAGATATTTCTATAAACCAATTGATTTGAATAAACATGTTAAAAACCAAATTTTCCAAGTAACAGAACACTTATACATTTGATGGATTTCTTGAACAAAGGAAATTTAAAAAGTGACAAAGCAGGGAGGCAAACCTAATTCACTCGTGTAATATATAATTTTGAGCTTCCACCCCCAAACAGCTATTTGAAATTCATTTTGTATCACAAGCACTTCTTCTGAATATTTAAGGCAAAGTAGCCAACTTGATAAAGTGCCAGCAAATTGCAACAAAAATTGCAAAAAAAAAAAAAAAAACAAAGAACAGTAACTAGACAAAAACGTCAGGAAGATCCAGGCATGGTGGCGCATGCCTTTAATCCCAGCACTAAGGAAGCAGATGCAGGTGGACCCCTGTGAGTTCAAGGCCAGCCTGGTCTACATAGTGAGTTCCAGGACAGCAGGAGCTACAGGGAGACCCTGTCTCAAAAAAGACCCCCCCCAAAAAATAATCAGGAAGAGGTATTTTTATTACCATAGGTACTTCAAAAAGTCAAACTTCCGCATGGGTTCAAGAGTTCAAAATAACCCTATCTGTTTTCAAACATGTTTTAAAGAGCAGAAACTAGCAGTAGTGACCTGGTCGGGGTTCTTGCAGCTCAGGAGAAGGTTGGAGGCCTTGATGTCCCCGTGCACATACTCATGCTCATGGATGTATTCTAGGATATCCAGCTGTGAACGAAGCACACAGACAAGTGAATGCAGTACCTGACACAACCAGCAGAGGACTGAATTAAGAACATTTTTTTAAAAACAAGAAAAGCACAGCTCACATACAATTCTTAAGCTGAGCTGCAAGACAGTTTTCCGAGAAAACCTTTTGGCATTGGCTTCATATATTTTCTGAAGGTCGCTCCCAAAGCGATCCATTATCATAAACCTATAACTAAAGACAAACGAGAAAAACCAGTGAGGGAAACAACTACAGAAAACAAACTTGCAACGAGTATTCTCTTTCAAAATAAGTATTCCAAGTTAACATTAGCAAGGCTGTTCTCTAAAAGGGGAAAAGGGAAGAAGCTGTGTACACACACTGTAAGCAATTTCTTGCAACTAGCGATCTCAAGAAGTCAAGAGTGCTGTACTGGCTTCTCCTGCCTTTACTTCCAGGCTTCTTCCTGGTCTCAGCTAATTCCAGTGAGCTGACACTCCAAGAAGCTTACTTAGTCTTGGGACAGTAGCTCCCTTCTGATAACTCCAATGCTCTAAGTCGAAGGTGTACCTCAGCCTCATGAACATTGATAATCTCTAGATTATCAAGTGATACCTTTAATAGCTACATTTAATAGAGTTGTTCAAATGGTATTAAAAAAAATTATACATTACTCAATGGCCAAGTTTGGAAGAGGAATACCCCAGAGAAATGAAGACTCTTGGCTTTGCCATCAAGCAGCCACACCGCCTTGCCCAGATGCTATTACTTCATGGGGCCATAATGTCTAGAGGGAAACTAGGAAGTGGGGTCTCTTCTTTCCTAGGTTCTTCTACAGTTTTCAACCTCGAGACACTATGTACTGATGTGGGAACACTGTTCAGCTTTCCCTTTGACGACCACTTTTATCTTCTATAGTTTTCCAAATGCCAGCTTCTCTGGTTAAATTATTCAAAAGGAAAAAAGTCAAGACAAATAAATACCATCCATACTCCAGGGGTGGTGAGGTCCCAAGGCACAGTGGCCAGCATCTCTCAGCTAGTGTGTGCTGACTCATACTCTGAGGACTGTGAGTGCTGCAGTGGCCTTCCTCCTCACAGCACCTGCCAGGGAGCTGCTCTATCATCCCTATCTTAGAGAAGAAAACTGTCCACCAGGCATTTAATCCCAGCACATGGGAGGCAGAGGCATGAGGATCTCTATGAATTCAAGGCCAGCCTGGTCTACATAGTAAGTTCCAGACCAGCTGGGGCTAAAGCGAGACTCTGTCTAAAAAAAATAAAATAAAATAAAATAAAAAATAAAATAAAACAAAACCACAAAAACCAATAACAGCAACAACAAAAACAGAAGAACAATGATCAATAATCTATCCTCAAATGGGCAGGGCTGTGCTAGTACACCATACTACATGTACTAACATAAACATCAACACCCAAAGTTCCACTTATAAGCTTTTACAACAACAGTACAATAGGGTGAGTTTATAAGCAAAGAAAAGCCAACTAATACTAGGCAGCGTAATAAATACAAAATTTAGGGTCCCATTCATTTCTGTATTGGAAGTGAGTTAAGAGCTTCTACATATACATCTTTTTTAATGAATAAAATAACAGTACTATCAGGAGATAAAGTTATTAAGTCTAAGGTCATACATCTGCTAGTAGGAAAAGCTACTCATTCTTCTCAGATTTCCTGTTCCCCTGACCTCTAAAATAATAAAGAAGCAGTCATTTTGACTTCTTAATTCCCTTGGTGCAGCAGGTTTTGAAAAGTTGAGCAATGAGACCAGGACACACATACATTTTTGCTTTTACAAAACAGTTATGCATCTAATTATTATAATAATATATGAGTAACAAAAATATAACCTCTGCTGACAGTTTGAAAGAGGGTTAAACACAACTGCTTAATTCAACATAGGGTCTATTAATAAATCATATTAAGTAGTTCTTTGTTTTTATGCACAGATCACCCCGCCACTAACTCTAAACAATCTCTTAATCTCCTCACCATTTTAAAATTACAAACAACAACTGAAGCATGATTCTGTAAATTGCATTCAAAATACTATTATATCCTCCTAGAAAGAGCCATATGGCTGAGGAGCAAAATGAAAACCGTGTTTGGGTAACTTCTGTACAGCAGGGCCTTTGATACATGCTTTTCTAGGGACTGGGCAAAAATGCTTCAAGTAACAGGAAAATGTAAATCAGTATAAATTATTTCAAAACAGGGACACCAAATATTTCTTAAATCCTAGTACTGTTCTAAGCTATCTACTTACCTACCTGTCCTCCCCAAATGAGTGATAGGGAAAGGTAAGGATTTCTGGCAGGGGAGAAGGCTGGAAGAATAATCTCATTTTCTAGTTCTTTACTTCTGAAAGACTTACACAATTTATTTTTTTAAGAGCTTCAGGCTAAGTATCAACACTTTCTATATGACCAGTCTGGCTCACGCACTCCTTTGAAGGAAGGAAGTCTAGCAACCTTAGTTTACATAAGAAATGGGCTAAGAAAGAAGGCCAGCACTAGCGAGCACTGCACTAAGACACAGGAGAGACTGTGCAGTTGGAATCACTGCATTCTGGCACCCCTGAGATTCCTTCTGGTGGTGTCCTTGGAAGAAAGCCAGCTGCCCACCACCCACTGCCTCTCTCAGGTTCTGGTCATCTCACAGCAAATTTGTTCCAGCAAAATTGTAACAGAATAGTACACATGATTTCAAAGAGTCTCACACTCCCCAAAAGATATGTGGGTCTCAAGTAAATAGTAAGTAGACTTTCACAATGGCCACCCAGTCTTGGGTCTTTCCTATCAGAGCACCAGTTTGGTTTGGGCATTACATCCTCTTCCACATAACCATACATATTTTTCAGGAAGACAATCAATATGCCTACTTTGCTCTTGCCAGTGACAGGTTTAAAATGATAATTAAATGTGACCAAGAAGAGACAGGCGGATCTTTGTGAGTTCAAGGCCAGCCTGGTCTACAGAGTGAGTTTCAGGACAGCTGGAGCTACAGGGAGACCCTGTCTCGAAAAGACCAAATAAATAAAAATAACAAATTCAGAGTATAAATGAGATTATGTGAGGGTAAACTTTAAAACTAGAACTACACAGCCCAGGGAGGTGGCACACACCTTTAACTCCAGCACTCAGGAGGCAGGGACAAGCAGATCTCTGTAAGATCAAAGCCAGGCTTGGTCTACATATTACAGGCCAGCTGGGTTTAGAGAAACTGTCTCAAAAAAGAAAGTTATAGGGATATGCACAGATTAGCTATAAAGAAATATATCACAGTATTGTTTAATAGCTAAATTCTGAATCTCTAACAAGGTAGAACAGATTAATAATGATGACAAAGAGGCTCAGTTTGAAAAGTGCTTACCTAGCATGCACAAGGCTCTTCGAATGAGTTTGATCCCAAACTGCATAAACTCCAGGTGGCAGTATCACCCATCTGTGATGCCCAGGAGAGGAGGCACAGGGATGGGAAGGTCAAGGTCATTAGGAGCTGAACAGCAAGTTCAAGGCCATCCTAAGGTACATTAAGATGCTCACTTGGTGGGCATGGTGGTCCACACCTTTAATCCTAGCCCTCTGGAGGCAGAGGCAGGTGGATCTTTGTGAGTTCAAGGCCAGCCTGGTCTACAGAGCAAGTTTCAGGACACCTGGGGCTACAGGGAGACCCTGTCTCAAAAAGATTTAAAAAAAAAATCCTTCCTCATAACCATATGCAACTCCAGTTCCAGGGGATCTGACACCCTCTTCTAGTTTCCTCAGGCACCAGGCACATGCCTGGTGCACATACATACCTGCAGGCAAAGCATCCATACACATAAATTTTCTAAATAAGTATTTTCTTGGGGGCTGGAGAGATAGCTCAGTGGTTAAAAGCACCAACTACTCTTGCAGAAGACCCAGGTTTGATTCCCAGCACCCACATGTCTGCTAAGAACTACCTTTAAGCCGTGCACCGTGGCGCAACCCCTTTAGGCCTAGTACTCGGAAGGCGGAGGCAGGCAGATCTCTGTGATTTCAAGGCCAGCCTGGTCTACAGAGTGAGTTCCAGGACAGCTGGAGCTACAGGGAGACCCTGTCTCAAAAAAATAATAATAACAATAATAATTTTCTCTTACAAACTGCCTCACTATAACTAAGAACTTTGAGTGACTCCATCTATATTTGTCTTATAATAATAGACTATGTCTAACTATGAAAAGTTAGTTCCAAAAAAAAAAAGGAAAAAAAGAAAAGTTAGTTCTATGGATCAAACTACAGAAATTACAGTTCTCAACTTTATTATTTTAAAATGTATTTTGTGCTCACTTGGGCAGCACATATACTAAAATTGGAACAATACAGAGAAGATTAGCATGGCCCCTGCACAAGGATGACACGCAAATTCATGAAGCGTTCCATATAAAAAATAAATAAAATTTATTTTAAGCCAGGCGTGGTGGCGCACACCTTTAATCCTAGCACTTGGGAGGCAGAGGCAGGCAGATCTTTGTGAGTTCAAGGCCAGCCTGGTCTATAGAGTGAGTTCCAGGACAGCTGGGGCTACNACGACACAGGTGCACCAACCTACATGAGAGAGTACACTCATACACATAAAAAATAATAAGTAAGCCGGGAGTGGTGGCACACACCTTTAATCCTAGCACTTGGGAGGCAGAGGCAGGTGGATCTTTGTGAGTTCCAGGCCAGCCTGGTCTACAGAGTGAGTTCCAGGACAGCTGGGGCTACAGGGAGACCCTGTCTCAAAAAGACCAAAATAATAATAATAATTAATTAATTAAATGTGACCAAGAAATCATTAGAGGACTTCAAGAAAGGGCTCCTTGCTAGGAAAAGGAAACTCCCAAGATGCTGATTTCTTTTCTGTCACTGGGCACTATGTCTGCATGTGAGGTATAAAAATGGAGGAGTCTCTCTGATAATATGCTAGGAGAATGTCTAACAGAACAAAGTCATGATGAGTGCAAAGGTGCCAGATAAGACAGGGGCAATAACGCACCCATCAAACCCAGCAGTCAGGAGGGTTAGGCCAGATGATCAAGCTCAAGGCCAGCCTGGGCTCTATAGCAAGTTGAGGCCAGGCTGGCTAGATAGCTAGACAGACAAGGAACCGTGAAGCTGCTTAATACAGTCAAGCCCATGTTTCCCTTCACCTAGTACAAAACCGCTCTAACCAGTAGTCTTAAGCCTGGCACTCACACCTCTCCTACCAGCTCTACTCCATGAAGTTCAATATACTCATTCTGATATTTCAAAGATACAGGTTTTCACATAAAAGTATTAGGAGATTTTCTCCAACTCCAATTCCTAAGACCTCTAAGAATTAAAAATCATACAAGGTAGCACCTAGTTTTCCTCTCATGTTTCAGAAATGTTACATCTAAATGTTCAGATCCTCTACCCAGACAAGTCCTTGATTCTAACTTCCATGGGCAGATGAGGCGTTTAACATGAAATACCAAACACGATCCTAGCGGCTCTCTTGCATAAAGGCTTGGGGGTGGGGCTGGGGCAGGGGGGAGCACATTTCTGGCTTTGATCCTATTTGTCAGCAGGGGCTCCAGTCAGTTGACACTGCTCCACAGAAGGACTTGGACACCCCCCTTGATCAGGCACAGACCTGCTGCTACAGAGCATGCAGGGCAGGAATGGTCTCTACTCCTCTGCTGCTCACAGCCCAGGCACAGACCTGCAGATACTGTGGATGCTCAGCAAATAATTCTTAAATAAACCAACTGGATAGGAAATGCTCAAAATATAGATTTACCTTTTCCCATTTTTATCATGTAGACCAGATCCCCAATACTTAGGAACACCAAGGTACTTCAGTTTCCAGGTACGAATCCATTTCTGAACTACAGGTTAAAACAGAGGTTTGTGATAGCAACTGCTGGTTATCAGTAGCAATTTCAAAACAAGTTAGTGAGAAAAGAATGTACTTATATATGCAACATAATTCTACCTTTACTCATAAAATAGGAAGCAAAGAATACATTATAACCTGCACAGAGTATAATAAAAAATTTTAATCAGCCTACAAAGCCGATATCCTGCCTTTAACCTTATCTTTCAAATATAAAATCTTCGAAAAGCAACAGCGCTGCAGTTGTAAAATGTCGGCTTACTTCCGTAAGAACTTACTTCTTACCCACATATTTATACATGTGGGGTTTTGATCTTCAATTTTTATGTTCTCTTCACCTTGAAAATCAAGATTTAGAAGAAAACAAAAGCACTGCTCCCATCCTACAAGGGGTTTAAGATCCTTAGATGGGAGGGAAAGCAAGACAGGCAGAAGACCCTTAGGTTCTATCAAAGTACCTGCCTCAGGTGATTTCTCCAAGATTTAGCTAACTCTTGAATCAAACTCGTGGGTTAAGCTGTTTCATGGTGCTTCCCACTGGTGATCTTTATTTTATATTAACAAACCCATTAAGAAACCACAGCTGCACCAGGCCGGGTAGCACATGCCTTTAAACCCAGCACTCGGGAGGCAGAGGCAGGCGGATCTCTGTGAGTTCAAGGCCAGCCTGGTCTACAGAGCAAGCTCCAGGCCAGCTGGGACTAAAGGGAGACCCTGGGGTGGGGGTGGGGAGGGCCACGTCTTCTTCATCCAAATAACATTTAAATGGATTTACATACAAAGCAAAAGATAACAGTCACTATACAAAATAAAGTATTTATTTTAAATATATACACATTTACTGTATTTCTTACTTTGCTCTGGTTTAGCAGCTCGCTGGTAGAACTTTAATTCGGTAAAAAGAGGTCCATTGTCACTGGGTTCCTTAAAGTATAAGAATCAATTAAAATTTGAGTTTTTTTCAGTTAACCTTCAAAACAGTAAATCTAATTTTTCTTTCAAAACAATCTAATTTTGATGTCTTAGTTTATAAACTCTTAAAAGATTAAATTCGGGCTGGAGAGATGGCCTAGCGGTTAAGAGCGCCGACCGCTCTTGCAGAGGACCCGGGTTCGATCCCCAGCACCCACATGGCAGCCGAGAACCGTCTGAAACTCCAATTCCAGGAGAACTCCAGTTCCAGGGGAATCCGACACCCTCTTCTGACCTCCGCGGCATTGCACAACATGGGTGCACAAACTTGCATGCAGACAGTACATTCATACACATACAGAAATAAATGAAATAAAAAAAAAAGATTAAATTCAACTCCATAGAAGTATTTCAGATGTTCTAAAAATAATCTCCCTTTCTCTTAAGCTCAATTTTCATAAGGGATAAATTCTACAAAATCAGATCTAGTTTGGCCTTTGTGGAAGTTTAAGGAAATGTTTAAACTTAGTTTCATCTTTATTAAGCTTTCCTTTAAGCAAAGGCCAGCAACCATGTTAAGTGTATCACCAAGGGGCTACAAGATATTTCTGAGATTTAATAAAATTTCAATACCTGCTTTAACTAATTAATGACAGAAGCCTATTCCTTCCGACTGCTCATCACTGCTCTGCTGTTATCAGAACTGATAAAAACGCATTCTGGAATCCATAGCAAGAAGAGTTGGAACCTTTTCTTCCTGATTCCTACATTTTTCAGATCAAAGACTTCTTACGACTCTTTTAAGTCCAAAAGAAACTGGAACTAAATAACTATTTTCCCATCTTTATTGGATAATATTCATTTCTTATTACAAGGGATATTAACAATTTTAATTATCTTAATTCACACAAGAAATGACAATACATACACAGTTTACCTTGTTAAATAAATATATAAGTGAGAAATAGCTTATAATCTCAACTTTTTAGATAATGAATTCTGTCTGATTGAAATGGAGTAGTATGTATTATTGTTGTATTTTGTTTTTTTTTTTTTTTTTGGTCTTTTCAAGACAGGGTCTCCCTATAGCCCCAGCTAGCCTGGAACTCGCTCTGTAGATCAGGCTGGCCTTGAACTCACAAAGATCCGCCTGCCTCTGCCTCCCAAGCGCTAGGATTAAAGGCGTGCACCACCATGCCCAGCTTATTGTTGGATATTTTATATTGGTTTAAACAGTAACAACTTCAAATATGGAAGCAAACATTTCTAAACTAATATGAGCAAATTATTTTGGTCGGAAAACCTGCATAGCTGGAGTTCAAGGCTCAACAGATTAGGAAAACAGGCAAATGAAAACTCATTACCTTAAGAGAGACAACATGAAAACATGTACTTCTGGCTACTAGAGATGCTTTTTCCAAATACTTCAAATACATTCACCTTTTCCTCATTTGAAGACAGCCTCAGTTACTGCAGAAGTTAATTTCGATCCTTGAAGTGTCATGAAAAACCTTTACTATATATATTGTTCTATTATCTCTGAGGTATAGAAATTCTTTTTTTTTTTAATTTTTTATTTATTTTGGAATGTGTATGAGTGTACTGTCTGCATGTAGGTTTGTGCACCCGTGTCGTACAATGCCGCAGAGGTCAGAAGAGGGTCTCGGATTCCCCTGGAACTGGAGTTCTCCTGGAAGTGGAGTTCCAGACGGTTCTTAGCCGCCATGTGGGTGCTGGGGATCGAACCCGGGTCCTCTGCAAGAGCAGTCGGTGCTCTTAACCACTAGGCTATCTCTCCAGCCCGGTATAGAAATTCTAATAATAGGCATCTGCAGTTACATTGCTTACAGAAAGACTCTACTCATCTGCAGTCAAACAGTATCTAGCTATGAGTGAGCATGTAACCACCAGGGGATCAGAAAGAACCTAAACACAGTTTGCTTATTTGTTACAGCTCAGCCTCGGAAGAGTGTCCCCAAGGGGACAGCATGTCACCAAGTCCTTATACAGGAGCAGGGAGGTGTACTGAAGTGTGAGTGACAAGCCTCCAATCTGTATGCTCAGCACCCATACCTGCAACTCCTTTCCTAGCAGCATCAGGGGCCAGACGTGTGAATCTTTCAAGCCAATGACAGAGTCACAGAAGTAATATAAGAAAAGAAGAAAGACTGTGCATGGTGGTACACAACTTTGATTCCAGCACTTGAGAGGCAGAGGCAGGTAGATTTCTAGGAGATCCAGGCCAGCCTTGTCTGCATATCAAGTTCCAGGCCAGCCAGAGTTACAGTGAGACCCTGTCTTTATAAAAAACTAAAATTAAGAAAAAGTGAAATTAAAGAAAAGGAATTTTCAATGGCTCACTAATATAACTCAGGTGGGAGACAAAGGAAGGCAGATCTCTGTGATTTCAAGGTCAGCCTGATCTCCACAGCAAGTCCCAAGCCAGCCAGAGCTACATCGTAAGTCCCTGTGAAAGAGGGATGGAGAGGAGGAGGGAAGAAAGGTAGAAAAAGACAGAGAGAAATGAAAGTGAAATTAATGAAAAGGAATTTTGGTTAACTTTTGAAATGGCTCATTAATAAAACTCTGGTTTAAAGAAGGCTTTCCTAAGACCAGTCCTGGCTTATTACCAACAGTATAAAATTTTGATTTATTCAGTTTCAACCATTGTCATATCAACTTTAATTTTCAAGTTTCCTTCAGGCAATAATTTATTAAACTTACACTAATGCAAATCACCCTCAGAAGTCAGCCCTGCTGCAGTGAAGGCTTCTAAGCTCCTGCCATGGGTTTTCTAGTCCAGCAGGCTTCCATTCCAACAAAGTAAAGGAGTGGCTTCCCTGGCACTGAACTTGGCCAATTCTAGCTACCTCTCCTCATGAAATACCTTAACTCACAACAAAAATCGTATTAACATATTTCAAATCTCAAATACTTTGCCAACTCTATAATAGCCAAGATTCAGAAAAGAAATTGGGACTGACATTTTAACTAGAATATCACTTAACGTTTCCTTACGACTTCTAAGTGTCAAAACGAAGATGACAACAGAAAAAAAAAAGTGATATATTTCAATGGCACCATCCAAAAGCAACTGGCTGCCATTTAAAAATGAAGCTGTACAAACTTTCTCCTTCTTACCAAAAAAAAAATAAGATATCTGAATTGAAAAATCAGATCACTTCTCATAACGTCAATGAGTGAAAATGAAACATCAGCCTCAATCTTCCTTCCAAGAACTGTGAAAGACAGATTCCTACCAGATAACATTGATAAAGACCGCCAAACCACCAACTACTAGGGTCATGACCCTGAAGTCTTAAGTTCAGCCTTCCAATTCTCCTCCTGCAAAGGGTGAGTGCAACTCAAAGAACAAAGTTCTTATTAATTATTAAGGCTGTTAGCAAAAAAAAAAAAAAAAAAAAAGCCGGATTTTTCTACTTGTATTATCCAACTTTACTACTCCTCTCTGTCCCTGATTTCCTGAAAACAAATACACAATAGCATAGGCGTACTGTCCCTGATGATACAGCACACTATGCCACAGCTGCCTGCGAAAGCAAGGGATGAAGGCCCTCCAGAAGCATCAATGGGTAGGAGGGAAAGTATCTGGCGGGGGCCTAAACACCTCTCTTGAATATATGGCTTCATTTCACTGCAATGCCCGATGTAGAAGATATTCACCAACTATTTAGAGCTCTTTTGCAAAGCAGGTATATCGGCAGTAACTGATTTTTTTTTTTTTTTAAGTCTTTGACATTAGGGTGGACAGGGTATGTAAAACCTCCTACCAAAGGAGAGGATCTCAGAACAAGGCTAAACCTCTGCAGACATGGTCCCATCTGAAACAGCTAAGGTGCCCTGTGTCCAGAATCCACTGGTTCTCCATCTGGATGCAAAGGGTCATTCGATGGACTTCATTGAAAACATGAGTGAGAGGGCTGGAGAGAGATGGCTCAGTGGTTAAGAGTACGACTGCTCCTGCAGAGGACCTGGGTTTGATTCTCAGCACCCGCAGGGCGGCTAAGAACTGTCTTAGGCCAGACATGGTGGCTCACGTCTTTAATCCCAGCACTTGGGAGGCAGAGGCAGGCACATCTCTGTAAGTTCAAGGCCAGCCTGGTCTACAGAGTGAGTTCCAAGCCAGCTGGGACTGAAAGGAGACCCTGTCTCAAAAAGACCCCTCCCCCCATAAAAAAAAAAAAACACGAGTAACCAGGCCCTATGCTTAGAGATTCTGATTACAACGTACAAGGACTGAAAACCACTGTATGGCATGTGATAATATTAAGTCTAACTCCACAATAACAATCAATTGACCTGCATTTCTTAAAGAACTTGGTTTTTGCTTTGAAAATAAAACACGGGCTGGAGAGATGGCCTAGCGGTTAAGAGCACCGACTGCTCTTGCGAGGACCCAGGTCCTATCCCCAGCACCCACATGGCGGCTGAGAACTGTCTGTAACTCCAATTCCAGGAGAACACCAGTTCCAGGGGAATCCGACACCCTCTTCTGACCTCTGTGGCATTGCACGACACGGGTGCACAAACCTGCATGCAGACAGTACATTCATACACATACAAAAATAAATAAAATAAAAAAAAAAAAAGAAAAGAAAACACATGGAAGTCTTTTAAAAAATTTTAAAACATGCAAATTTTCTTCATAGAACCATTTTATAAAGTAACCTCACATGTACCCTGAACTTAAGATCCTACTTTTCTGTTAATGATAACATTTGCCCAATCAGTAGTGCAAGTTCTTTAAAAATGATTCTTGGGCTAGAGGTGCAATCTGGTAGGAAAATAGGGGCCCCCAACCTACCTCAAGAGATTTTGAATTCACCACCACCACCACCAACAACAACAACAAAAAAAAAGACTTTAATAAACCTAATGTTTAAATGGTAAATGTTCTGATTTTAACACAGAAAAGATTATTGTAATAGTCCTTTTACATGTTAGTATTTGATAGCCTAGTTCAACTTTGAATATTATTAAGCTGTAAGAAGTTAAACTTATCTGGGCAAGGTAGCGCACACCTTTAATCCCAACACTCCGGAGGCAGAGGCAGGAAGACCTCTAAGAGTTCAAGGCCAGCCTGGTCTACACAGTGAGTTCCAGGCAAGCTAGGCTACACAGAGACCCTGTCTCAAAAAGAGCCCACACCCCAAAAGAAAGTTAAAAGTAAATGACTAGAAAGAACAGTAAAAAGACAATGGGAAATTATATTTTAAGAAACATTTACAAGAATAAATAAAATGTGCATTTCAAGGCTGCGGTGGTTTGAATGAGAGTGTCCCCCCATAGGCTTTAAGAATTCAGACATTTTGTCTCCAGTTGGTGGCACTGTTCTTGGAGGTCTTAGAAGGTGTGGCTGTGCTGGAGGAAGTACGTCATTGGGGGCAGGCTTAGTGAGTTAAACAAGCCTTGTGGTCTCCAGCCTCTCCCTCTCTCTGCTTCCTGTGCTCATTGCGAGATGTGACCCTCAGCTTGCTGCTCCAGCCCTGGCCACCATGCTTCCCACCACAATGGACTCTGATTCCCTGGAACGGTCAATCGTAAGCTCAGGTAAACTCTTCCTTTTATAAGTTCCCTTGGCCATGGTAGTTTTATCACAGCAACAGAAAAGTGACTAATACAAAGGATGCATAAGAAAACAAAGTTTAAGCCGGTGTGGTGGTGCACGCCTTTAATCCTAGCACTTGGGAGGCAGAGGCAGGTGGATCTCTGTGAGTTCAAGGCCAGCGTGGTCTACAGAGTGAGTTCCAGGACAGCTGGGGCTACAGGGAGACCCTGTCTCGAAAAAAACAAAAAAAACCCAACAACAACAAAAAAGTTTAAAAACAAGGTCATTATCAAGTAACTGAAAATCTAGTTAGAGAAAACAAATACAAACATGTTTAACTGACATCATGAAAAGAATATTAGAAGTGAAGCTGTGAAGTAAATGTTAATATAGTGAGTGATACAGGAATTTAAGAAGTCAAAAAAACCCAGCTACCAGAGCAAAGCAGGAGCCAGCTGCTACAGATCCCCTTTAAAAAGAAGTCAGTGACACTGTGCCAGTCAAGTGATTCTTCCAGGATCACAAACTGCAACACTGAAAAAGCTACTGAAACTGAAATACAAGAGAACCCAACAGAACACTGCTGCTGTCTTTACTACAGACAGAAAGATTAGGAAAGGATAACTGAAATAAAGGGCAGAAGGCGCATAAGTCTTGAACTAGTATTTTAAAACTTAAAAAAAAAAAAAAAAAAAAAAAAAAAAAAAACCCTTAGAAATATTTGCTCCATTTAAATATCCTATCCATTTTTTCCCTTAGTTATATATAAGTTAAAAAGGCAGTAAAGTCCATTAAATGACAGATTAAGCACTTCTAATACAATGACAAAGATCCTAATTCTAAGATAAAACACCATCTACATAAAGTCAGACTGTAGGGGAAAAAAAGCCATGATTACACACCAACTTCGCCTGAAGATATGCACTGGCACTTTCCATTCAAGACATGGAAACAAGTGTATGAATTAACCAGTGACAGTGCAGTCTGAGGTCACTGTGAGAGGTCCTGGAGGCCTGCTTCCTTCTCATAAGATGAGGAAAAAAAATTAATCCTCCCCACAGATGTAATCTTTTAACTTGTATAGAAGACAAATACAGAAAATATTCTGCAATTCCATGGAAACGACTAATTTATTTAATGTGTATGATTATATTGCCAGCATGTACATAAGTGCACCCATGTTGTGCAATCCCCATGGAGGTCAGAAGAGGGCGTCAGGTCTCCTGGAACTGGAGTTACTAACGGTTGTTAGCCACCATGTGGGTGCTGGGAATTGAACCCAGGTCCTCTATAAGAGCAGTCATCCCTCCAGCCCTGCAAACAACTAATTTAATAGTAAGAACTTTAGATCCTCTGACTCAGCTAAAACATCAATAGTTCGAAAGGAATAGCATTCCAAAATGAACATGTACATTCCAAACTCAAGAGACAGAAGACAAGGGAAGTGTCATGAGATGCAAGGCCCTGGTGCGAATGCAGAGCAGAGAATAGGGTCTGATAAGGCCTCCCACGGGCAAGCACCAGCTGGTATTCCACACTGGAAGTTCCCAACTTTCACTGTGAGATCAGAAGTGGAGCATCCAGTGGGACCAGGACTGAGAAGACAGCTGGGCAGGAGGGGCACACAGGAGACCTGGCACGGTCCATCAGCGTGGCTCTGACAACAGACCCAGCTACATTAGAAAAAATCTAGACTTAGAAATACTGTGGAGGGAAAAAAGTAAAGAGCAATATGCCTTATTAATAAAGATACAAAAAACTTCAAAAAGATATTAGCAAAATAATTTTGGAACTATGTAACATGCATACTTACAACTTACCTAAGTTTGGTGGAGGGTTTACAAATATAATTAGTTCAACATCATCAATAACCATGTTAACTGAATAATAGAGAAAAACCTTACAACTCAGCTTAAAAGATATATAAAAAGCATTTAAAAATAAACAGGCAAGGCAAACTATAAACTAAAAGGAAACATTACAGTACATGGGTCTGAGCTATATGAGAGCTATATGCAGAATAATTCTTACTACTGAATTAAAAAAAGCCAAACTGTTATGAAAAATAATTTTTCAAAGAGAGAAGAAGCAAAAGACTGAAGAAACACTTATACACACAAAATACACATGCATGGCAAATAAATACAGTGAAGAAAGAGCCTCAAGATTTTGTTATCCAACAAGTGCAAACTACAAGCACAGGGGACACCAGCACTCGCCATTCCCACAGCTAGGCAATGCAAAATAACAAAGCTGTCCATGAGAGCGCCAGCTACCCAGAGGGGCAGAGTGCTCAGATGCTGGTCATGGAGAACAGCACCACTTCAGAAGTATGCTCAGCTTCTTATAAGTGTGTGTGTGTGTGTGTGTGTGTGTGTGTGTGTGTGTGTGTGTGTGTGTATCCTATAAACTAACAATTCAGCTTCCAAGAGAAATAAAAACCTAAACCCATAAAAATACTTCCTCAAGAATCTACAAAGGTTTATTCACAGTAGCCAACTGTAACAGCCCAAATGCCCATCCACAGAGCAGTGACGTGGAGCAAATGATTGCCATCTGGAAACTCTAGATGAACCTTTAAAATATTATGTTAAGCACACAGGCTACATACTATAGAATAACACTCTAGAACAGGAACAACTGAGCCAGGACAAAAACAAACTCACAGACAATTCACTGTTCTCAAGAATGAGGCAAGCAACAGTTTCTATGACAAAGGACACAAGGGAGCTCTGGGAGTGGCAGGATTCTATTCTCTAAGAATGAGAATGAAACCTATACATGCTCCTGTCAGAAGCTTCAAACTGCTCATTTATCAGCTATATATTTCATTGTAAAAACAACACTTATAGCCAGGCATGGTGGCTCACACCTTTAATCCCAGCACTCGGGAGGCAGAACCAGGCAGATCTCTGTGAGTTCAAGGCCAGAGCAAGCTCCAGGCCAGCTGGAACTAAAGGAAAATTCTGTCTCAAAAAGACCAAAAAAAAAAAAAACCACTTATTAACACTTATTAGATGTCTTAAAAAAAAAAAAAATCACTAAAACAATTCTGGTCTGGTCTAAGACACTTGGCTCCTAAAGAACCAAATATACTTTTATTTGAAATAAATAATACAACAAAATGAAACAAAACTTTGAGGAGCATCTAACTCTTGAGTTCTATAACCTTTAGGAAAAGAAAGGAACAAGGGACTGTGTGTTAACTTCCCCAGATAACCTACTCTGCTACTTCTTCTATTAACAACAAAAAAAATATTCTTCATATGCATCCAAGCTGGAGAGAGGTGGGGGCTACAAATGTCAACAAAAAAGATACGTGAGGAAAAAACAGAACACTGATTAAAGATAACACCATCTTTTGGTTGCTGGCTTTTCAGTGCACTTCCGTCCCAACGCACTGCCAATCTCTGCTCATCATGAGCTGATTTCAGTATGAGAACAGCAACAAAGTCACCACAACTGCAGGAAAAAAAATAACTTACTAAGATGAACAGAGAAGGGTAGAAAATGGAAGAGAAGCAAAAAAGATAAAGGGGGGAATCAAATGAAAGCCCAGGGAAAAAGGCAAAATAAATTATGATAAAATGACATTAACTTAGCATAGTGCCACAGGATATAAACACAGTGTCTCCTCAGTGTGAGCAGCTGGGCACCTCCAGGCCACACCTGCAGAACTCTTATCTGT
Organism: Rhizomys pruinosus; assembly: GCA_009823505.1. Taxonomy (NCBI): domain Eukaryota; kingdom Metazoa; phylum Chordata; class Mammalia; order Rodentia; family Spalacidae; genus Rhizomys; species Rhizomys pruinosus. The sequence continues at coordinate 3,480,152 of VZQC01000008.1, read as the reverse complement.
TCAAATATCCTCAAACCACGCCACACTAATTCAAGAGAGCAGAGGGACTTTCTGAACTCAAATTATTTAAAACTGTAAAGCTACTTTTGTGTCTCAATAAATATCTACCAAACATTATTAACAAGGAAACACCTTACAGTTTAATTCTGGTTATCAAAAAGGATATTTACAAATAAATACTAACTTATGTTGAGAAAAGAAAAAAAATAGCTAAATATTTTCTTACCACTTTTACAACATAGGGTGCATCACTGCCAACCGATTTGGAAGAATTTATATCAGCTGTTTAAAAAAAATGAAATATTTAACATCAGAACAAGTAGCATTACTATAAATATCATATTAATATTTAACCTGTATATATCTGTAACCCTTTGACAGAATAAATTTCAATTCCCAAATGTGTTTCAGAATATTACAACATATTTCATCTATTCTAAGACTTCTTTTTTTCCTATTTTAATGTACTGAAACTGGAGTGCAGCTTATAATTTCTGGTTTCTTTATTTGATCCACTGTTACCTACAAGAAACCCTGAGTTACACAAAATTAAGATTATTTCATTTAAAAGTAGTCTGGTCTTTGATAGGCTGATATACACTATGAATACCCAGGAGGCTGAAATTACTGATATAATTTCTATAACTTAATAAGCTGTGAAATCCTTTTTAGAAAAGAACACCTGGAGGGCAAGAAAAGGAGCTGAAATTCCAAAAAATACTCCTTTGGGGAAAATTTATCCAAACCAATATTAGGGTACTAGCACTAGAACTTTTAACTTTACCCCAGAATGACTTTAATGTCTTGGTAGTTCATGCAAATACAGTAGCTGCCCCAGAACACTGAGTAAAAATGTAAGGTTTATCCGTACTTATTAACAAATTCCTCCAGTAGGCTACTTTCTAAGAAACAGGGATTTAGGTGGACAGGAGAAAACAATCCCTGCTACCATCGGAGAGGTAAAATGTAGACCGCAAATAAAATGCAAAGTACGCTTGATGGTGTAAGACTGGTGGCTAGAAATGAAGCAGCAAGCAGGCAGGCAGTGCTGCTGTGCACGAAGAGGAAACCATGAGCACATACACAGGCACAGGATTCTCAGGAACAGTGCTCCAAGAAAACTAGCTCAAGGCAAGGATATGGGAGAATGTTGCACACATGTAAAGCCAGGAGGACATGTGATGGAAAACAAAACCTGAAGTGAGAAGTGACAGGAGACAGATGAGAAAAACAGCAGAGAATAAACACAAAGGGCTTAACTGGTGACATTCAAGGTTTGGGGAACAGGAACCCACAGGAAGACTTTGCCAGGAGGACTGGCATGGTCCAACGCTGACTGGGCCATTCTGGAAGAATGGGGTACAGGGCCAGAGGAGAAGCAGGCAGACAGATGAAGTTTCAGTACTCTGGGGGAGGTGGCCAGCCAGCACACAGGGTGGTGCTAGGCAGACTGGCCAGACACTCAAGGGATAGCTAACAGGATTTGCTGGTGGATTGGATGCAGAAGGTCTAGGAGAGAAGTACAGACCTTTCAGGATTTGGTCTAAGCAACTAGAAAGAAGGGGCTATTTGCTAACAGGGAAAACTGCCACAAGAAACAGTGCTTTGGGGCTATCTTGTCTAGGATGCTTATTACATCTAAGTTCAGATGGTGCTATGGTTTGAATCTAAAATGTCCCCAAGACTCATGTCTTAAACACTCCCCATCCAATGCACTATTTTCGGGAAGCTGTGAACCTTTAGCACGTGGGGCCTCATGACTGAGGGGAGTAGGTCACTAGGTAAGGGTCCGTGACATTACAGCCGTGCCCTGGCTCTGAGACATGTTCTCTGCTTGCTCACCCACTGCACCGTTAACAGCTGCCCTTCAGCACATACTCTTAAATCCATGTGCCAAGCCACTGTAGGCTAAACTTCTGGGGTGTGAGTCAGAACAAACCCTTCCTCCCTCAGGTTGTTTCTACCAGGTGTTTGGGTCACCGCAGTGCCCCAGTAACTAAAACAGATGTCAGCAGAAACTGGATGTACAAGGCTTAGACTCATAAGTGCAGTCCAAGTTAAAGAAACACATTTATAAGTCATTAACACAGAAGAAATGTTATCTATTGGGGTTTAGAATCTAGTTCAATGGCAAAACTCTGCACATATGAGGTGCTGGGTTCAGTCTCCAACACAGCTTAAAAAAAAAAAAAAAAAAAAAAGGTTATTTATTTAAAGCCTGGCAGTGGAAGAGATCCCTTGGGAGCAAACACAGAGGAACGATATCCTAGGACTAAGCCTGAAGGCACTCTCCCCTTAGAAGTCAGAGATCCAGAGACAGAACAGGCATGGAAAGAAACCAGGACGCTAGTAGTTAGAAAAGGTGCAGCCAAAACACTTCAGATATAGGAAGATACATCACTCATGAAAATGGCTTACATGGGCAGATGAAGAAGTCTGAGCTCCTTAAGAACAGCCCCAGGGAACATCACTTAGATACTGAATTAGTAATAAAGCAGATTCAGAATTTCTAACAAAATATTAAAATATAGCATCCCAGTAATACTGCACATTCAAATGAGAAAGACAGCAGAAAGCAGCTCACAAAGTCATTCAAACATCACACAGCACAAATTACGCCAAGCACAAAGGCAACAAGGGCGACTCTTTCTTTCCCAGGGTGCACGGCTATCCTGAAATTAAGAAAGGCAATTTCAAGTATGGAAAGTATTATCAAAGAGCATAAAGGAAACATGCACACACACTCCTCACTCTAAACCCAGTTGAGGAAAAAGGAAAGCAGCTCATATAAGATCCAGATCGAAAGAGAAGTATTTACACTTCCATGTTTATGGAAACCTTGTGTACAGCTGCTGCTGCTGACCTCCAACAGGGCTACTTGGTCTATCAGTGAACAACAGTTCAATGGGGCAACAAAGCAAATCCTGTTCCTCCAGACAGATCAACCCAATTTACAGAGCAAAGTTCTATCTCACCAAACATTCATTAGACATTAAAAATACCAGTAGATGGTACCTTTTATGATATAAGCAAAACATTTAACATATACATAGAGCAAGTTCCAAATCTGCAAAAAAGGTTACAATACAAAATCAAGTACTACTGAAATTTTTAAAAGCAGCATCGTACACACAGATCAAGAGGCACAGGGCAGCATGAAGGACAAATTCAAAGGAGATGAAAGGATGACCTACTTAGAGACAAGTTCCTGCATCAAATATCCTATAATAACCAGAACTTTAGACAATCTACCATCTCCCTCTGAACCAAAGTTCTATAGGCACACCTGGTTAATGTAACTAATGTTGATGGTGTAGGTATGAAGTGTCCTCAAATGCTGAAGTATTAGGGGCTTGGTCCCCAGCCTGACACTATCCTGGGAGGTTCTAGAAACTTTAAGAGGTAGGACCTAGATGGAGGAGGATCAATGGGCTGGGGAGGCCTTGGGGGATATTGCCTGGCACCTTCCTATTGATCGTCTGCTTCCTGTCCACCAGTAGGTGAGAAGCTCCTGCTATCAGGACATTCTCCCCAAGCACAGAGCCAAGCAGACATGGACCAATCCCTCTGAGATCATGAAGCAAAACGACTGCCCCTCCTGTCAAGGAGTCATCACACAGATGCAAAACATCTGATGAGCACTTTCATTTTCACCTTATGGAAAATATAGCATAGTTCACAGGAGTGAGCACTGCACAAAATGGCTGCACTTACACACATGTAGGCATGACACTCATACACATTAAAAAANAGCAAACAGGAAGTACATAACCTATTACAAGTATTCTTAAGGAAGTGAACAGGTTTACCTGCAATTGGATACCAACAGTTTAGCTAAGCCACAGATGTTCAGGGACCAATGTGATCTCCAAAACCAATACCTGACACATGTGATCAGGCCTAACATGAAGTTTTTATGTTATTTTCCTAACTCCAGTACAAAGACTATTAACAATGTATCTGTTTAAAAAAAAAAAATCTACCCCGGGGGTGGGGGGGGTGGGGGGTGGCCTAACCCACACCTTTAATCCTAGCACTCGGGAGGCAGAGGCAGGCGGATCTTTGTGAGTTCAAGGCCAGCCTGGTCTACAGAGTGAGTTCTAGGACAGCTGGGGCTACAGGGAGACCCTGTCTCAAAAACACAAAAAATAAAATAAAATAATAAAATAATAAAATAATAAAATAAAAATCTACAGATGTAAAAGCTCTATAAAATTAGCTAAATATAGAGTTGGAATAAAATCTAATTGGCTGAGGTAGAGGAAAAAGAACGGGTATAGCTTCCCTACAGTCTCAAAAGAGACTGAGATTATATAAAAATCTTAAAATGCTAAAGCTACTTACTAGTGACTAGTAGAGGTATTTTATCCTATGATAAAATAAACCGTCTTCCACTTGTAATGTCAAAGATGTATTTGTGTTCAACCACACAACATTAGGTTAATGTAGATTATGAAAAAACCCCTAGCCACAGCTCACAAATGAGAAACCATTTCATAAGAAAGCATGCTATTCTTTAGACTAGAAACCACCCAACACTTACCAAGATATATGCAGCCAAAGCCACCTTGGCCAATAGGCAACCCCAGCTTCCACTCCTTTTTGGACATGTCAGTTATTATCTCTCCAGCTGCAAACTGCTCTGCAAGGCGTCTCTTGGCAGGCCCCTGTCTTCCAGCTTGAGCTGCTTTTACACGAGGCATTTCCACTATGATATAAAACAAAGAAACACAATTATCATCTTAAAAGTATTCCAAACACTTCCCCCACAGGAAGTGAATAGAAGTCTGTTCCATTCAACAAGGGCTGCTCAAGTTCCTATCTATCCCTAAACTGAAGGATATCTGTTAATTCCAGTCTATAACAGTGCATTTGATTAGTTCTCTACTTTGAAGGGGAGACAAGGCACAATAAATACAAAGAGAAAGGCAGGGGCGCATGGGGCACAGGAGTAGGTGCTCTGTACAGTTTTCATTCATCCTCAAGGCTGCAGGTTAGCTGGTACTATCATTTCCACCCAAGCAATGAAGAATTTAAGATTGTGAAGAGAAATGGTGTGTGTACAACAACAACAATAACAACAACAACAACAACAACAAAACAGGATAGCAACTGGTTCCAAAGCCTCACCACCTTGCTCCACAAGAGCAACAAGGAAAAAAAAAAGAGCAACAAGGAGGAACTGGCTTTTTAGTGACCCAAGCAACAGAAAAGGCAAAGCTGCTGAGACCCAGCACTGCATTCTCACTGGTCTTACAGGAGAACCTCAGTTCACTTTCCCCAGGAGCAGTTAATACAATGGTGTAGGAAACTGTTGGGGGGGGGGGCAGCACTGTACTAGAGTCAGAGGCCTTGGTTCAAGTATGTCACTGATTACTTAGTACTCTCGATTGAGTCATGTCTCTCTAAGCTTCAAAGTCACCCAGGAAGAGCTCACTTCATCATGTAAGGAATTCACTGTACAAGGAGATATATACACATACACACGGATTAGACGATTTCAAACTTTTCAGTCAATAAATATTAATTGAAAAGGATTTGCCCAAGATTCTACAGTTCCCTAAAAGAATGTAGTAGAGATACAGAGAAGAGAAGGGAGTGATTAAAACTACTAGACCAGCCTGCAGGACTTAAAATGTTATATAAATTGAGATAGTTTGCCAAGATGGAACAAATTTACATTTGAAAAATTGTTTCATTTTGAACCCTAGTGTATTAAATACAATGTTAAAAGATTTACTTTTTGCCCAACATGGGACCATACAACTTTAATTCCAGCACTCAAAAGGCAGAGTCAGGTGGATCTCCTTGAGTTCCAGCCCAGCCTGGTCTACGAAGCCAGTTCTAGGCCAACTACAGTTACATAGTGAGACCCTGTCTCCCAAAGAAGTTTTTTATTACACTTTACATACATGTGTGTGTCTATGCCATGTGCATGCCATGTGTTGTGGGTTTCTGAAATGGCCAGAAGCATCAAATCCCCTGGAGCTGGAATCACAGGCAGTTACAAGCCACCCAGTGTAGGTGCTGGGAACCGAGTTCGGGTCCTCTGCAAGAGCAATCCATGCTCTTAACCGATGAGTGCCCCCCCATCAGATGATAGAACATGTTTAGCAAATACCCTTCATCACTACACATACACATACTGCACACATGCAAAAAGATACTTTATTATTGAGAATTTTAAAATTTAACTTTTCCCTAAAAGTATTTTGTGTATTTTCACAATTTAAAACTTCTCTTGATGTTAAAAAGCAGCTTTGAGCAAATGAACATGCTGCTGCCATGTCCTTGCACCAATTCTCTCAATGCACGCGCTTTTAATCCGTGGTAAAAATCTTACCCAGCTGAATTTTAGGAGCAGCCATGACAATCCCGACTCAAAACAAAGACAAGCTGGGAACTAACACAGTAGCACCAAACACTAATGTGGATTTCTTCCCCATCCTACTTTATCAAATCACCACAGCAATCTCTATTGATGATTTCTTTATAGCAGTCAAAACAGTTTAAACAAGTTTAAAATATTCTTTCAGAAAAAAAAAATAATAAAATATTCTTTCAGTAACCAAAGTGTCTGGACAAACATGATTTTCTAGGATTCTTTTCTATATGTAACAAAAAGACTTTAAGAAAAGACAAATGTAATTAGACGACATCCTTAATCTATCATTCTCTTGTCCCTTAAAAATCACAAATAGAAGAGGGGACAGAAAGGAGGTATAGTTAAAAATGCTGCACTTGGCCGGGCATGGGACCCCAGCACTTAGGAGGCAGAGGCCAGCCTGTGAGTTCAAGGCCAGCCTGGTCTACATCAATAGTTCCAAGCCAGCTGGGGCTACAGGGAGACCCTGTCTCAAAAAAAAAAAAAAAAAAAAAAAAAAGGCTGCACTTGAACAAGACACAGAGGTACGTGCTTGACTCCTAGCTCTAGGGAGGCAAAGGAAGGACAATTTCAAGTCCAATGCCAACCTTAGCTACAAAGACAGATCCTGAATCAAAACTCAACAACAAAAAAATAATATACTTAAAATTATCTTCTTGCCGGGAATGGTGGCACACACAGGAGGCAGAGGCAGGCTGATCTCTGTGAGTTCAAGGCCAGCCTGGTCTTCATAGGGAGCTCCAGGCCAGCTGGGACTAAAGAGAGACCCTGTCTCAAAAAGACCAAAAAAAAAAAAAAAACTTATACGGAAAGCAAACACAAATATACAAACCTTTGTAATTTCCCTTCGCGCGCGGGGGCACACACACAGACACACACACACACACACACACACACACACACACACACACACAAAAACCTTAGAAATAAGCAGCCCATCAACACACATTCCTAGCACATAAACTATACTCTTGACATATTATTTCCATTAAAAGAAAAACAGGCTCGGGCTAAGGAGACAGCTCAGCTGGTAAAATTCAACCATGAAAACCTGAGTTTAATTCCCAGAATTCATATGAAGAAGCTGGGCATGGTGGCATGTACTTGTAATCCCAGCACTGGGGAAGCAAAGATATGCATTCTCTGAGACTCACTGGCCAGCCAGCCTAGCCTAGTCAGTGAGCCCCAGGCCCCAGTGGAAGATGCTGTCTCAAACAAGGTGGATGGCTCCTGAGGAGTAACACCTGAGGCTGACAAACCGCCCCCCTTTCCCCATTGCTTCCAAGTCTGCAGCTGAAAATCTGTAAGATATATGTGGTGGTTTGAATGAGAATGTCCCCCATAGGCTCCAAGTATTTGGACCTTTTGTCCCCAGTTGGTGGCACTGTTTTGGGAGGTCTCAGACAGTATAACCATGCTGAAGGAAGCTTGTCAGGGGGAGGGAGGGGGAGCTTAGAGGGTTCAAAAAGCCTTGCCAATCTTTAGTCACTCACACTGCTTCCTGTATCTGCTTGAAAATGTGAGTCTCTGCTTTCTGCTCCTGTTCCTGCCACACTGAACTCTAATTCCCCTGGAACCTAAGCTCAAATAAACTCTTCCTTTTATAAGTTCCCTTGGTTGTGATGGTTCTATCACAGCAAGAGAAAAGTAACTGATATAATACACGTGAACATCGTGTGGTTCAAAATGGCACAAAAGCATCAAAATCTCCGAGTTTATGTCAAACAGGTATAAGGAATCAGCCTGTTGAAAATGCACCACTGACCAAAGACAATCATGCCAAATAACGAAAACAACACAACAGTACATTACCACAACAGACTAAAACATAAAATTAGTAAAGCCAAGAGTTCACAGAAGTAGAAAACCTAATAAACATTTAGAAAGTAACAGCAAACTACTTCACTATCCAAACTGGTGAGAGAATAAATGAAGCATTTATCCTTTCTTTCCTATGAACTATAGCACCACTGTGTAACCAAATAGAAACTTGTCCCTTTAGAAGTAAAATCCAGGTAATAAATGAAGAATAAATATTTCAGATTAATATCACTGTCATCTATTCCACCTCCTCAAGAATGAATGGATCCACGCATTAAGCATCAGTGCTTAAGTATGTCCTGATTTAAGAACATACTCATGCTGAACCTGAATCTGACCAAGTTACCAATTCACCAAGTAACAGCAGCACATGGCAAGCTCTAACACAGGAATGCAAAGTCTGGACTGGGAAGAACAATTCTTCACCAAGTGGGGTGGGATTGGGGAGAGGGGTGAGAGGACTGGGAAACCCAGAGCACACACTAATTCTTCAGTGAAGGGAGGGAGCTAGGGCAAAGAAAAGCTACACTTTTTCCATTTTATTATTTTAATTTTATGTGTATGAGTGTATTACCCGAATGTGTATAAATGCACCCATATTGTGCAATGCCAATTGAGGTCAGAGAATGGCATCAGATCCCCTGAAACTGGAGTTATGGACCACTGTTAGCCACGAAATTGAACCCAAGTTCTTTGCAAGAGCAGACAGTATTCTTAACCTCTGAGCCATCTCTCCAGCCAAGAAAAGCTACATTGTATGGGGGTTCACAAAATGTGTGAGCACATTTATGAAATGTCAGGATGAAACCTATCAGTTTGCATGCCAATTAAAAGGGGGGGGACCTTAGACCAAACGAAAAGGAGGTAAGGCCAAACCATAGCACTTGGGGCACATTTGAGTGGAAAAAACTAAACAGACATAGAAGGAAGACAGAAGTTACTTTGCAGAAGTATGAAAGCCGAGGTTCAAACAGGACAAGTGGCAGGCAAGGTTGTATTTCTTGACTGGGATGGTGCTCATGAGAATGACATAATTCACTGAGTGTGGGCTTCTAAGATTTCTGTACTATGCAAGAACTTCTGGTTACAAACATTAAAGAACGTTCCTGCAATATCAACCCCCAGGAGTCAAAACTGGAGCTCTTTTCATACTCCATAGGCTCCTCCCACTCTACCCTCTATAGACAGAGGGATGAGAGGGACCCCAAAGCAAATCTAAACTTCATTTCTTATCAACTATTAGTAATCTTTGCTTATTTTTCTTTTGGGTTACTATTCTGGCTTCCTATTTATAGGCACTTTGCATATAAGACATTAAAGAAATTAGCTCTTTGGTTTTTTTTTTTTTTTTTTAATGTGTATGAATGTACTGTCTGCATGCAGGTCTGAGCACCCGTGTCGTGCAGTGCCGCGGAGGTCAGAAGAGGGTGTCGGATTCCCCTGGAACTGGAGTTACAGTAGGTTCTCAGCCGCCATGTGGGTGCTGGGAATCGAACCCGGGTCCTCTGCAAGAGCAGTCGGCGCTCTCAACCGTGATGCCATCTCTCCAGCCCCGACTTCTTACAAGTTTTAAAGAGCTCCACTATGACAGTCTGACAATACCAAGTGTTGGTAAAAAGGAGAACAAATGGTAGGCACCCACTGCTCATGCTGTTTTTCCACCACTGTCAAGTTTGCCTGACGGCAGCTTCCAACTGACCCAGCAATCCCACTCCTGTGTACATCTCTACACCAAACACAGACACCCACCAAAATAACATGAACAAGGGTAACAGTGTTAATCAGTGCTAGAACCCCACAGCCTAGCAAGAGAGAAACCTAACAAAATGAATGCACCTCCCGAATTGTGTTGAGGGATCTAGATATAAGAAGACAAGCTATGTGAGCCAATTCATGAACATCTCGGCAAAAAGTAAAGCTCATATTGATGACACAGGCTAAACAGCAGAGTTGGAAGAAGGAGTCAAAGGGAAGGTTTCCAGGGACTGAACAACATTCTATGTCTCAATCTTCATGGTATTTAACCTGTATCCTCACTTTGTAAAATGTAAATTGTCTACTTACACGTTATTTCATCTACTTTATATAAAATTAAAGTAGGGGCTGGAGAGATGGCCTATCAGTTAAGAGCACTGACTGCTCTTTGCAGAGGACCCGGGTTCAATCCCCAGCACCCACATGGCGACTGAGAATCGTCTTTAACTCCAATTCCAGGGGAATCTGACGCCCTCTTCTGACCTCCACCGCATTGCACGACACAGGTGCACAAACCTACATGCAGACAAGTACATTCATACACATACAAGGATAAATAAAATTAAAAAATTAAAAAAAAATTAAACTAGCTAGGTGTGGTGGCACATGCCTTTAATCCCAGAACTCAGGAGGCCGAGGCAGGTGGCTCTCTGTGAGGCCAGCCTGGTCTACATAGTGAGTTCAAGGCCAGCTGGGACTGCAACAAGGAGACCCTGTCTTAAAGACAAAAAAACAAACAACAACAAAAAGAAACAGTAAGTTACATAAATCCTAAGGGTTTACCTAAGAGACAACAAGCATATGAGCAATTTTAGTAGATGACTTTAACATAAAAAAATTTGAATGTGTATGATTTTGAAGGTGATGGCTAGTGTTCTCAACTTGACAATTCAGAATCACCAGGAAGCCAGGCCTCTGGGGGATTACCTTGACTGTAATGAGCTGTGAAGATCTGCCCACTGTGGGTGGCATCATTCCCTGGCTGAGATCCCATACTATTTTTTTTTGTGTGTGTGTCTTTTTTTGAGACAGGGTCTCCCTGTAGCCCCAGCTGTCCTGGAACTCACTCTGTAGACCAGGCTGGCCTTGAACTCAAAGATCCGCCTGTCTCTGCCTGTCTCTGCCTCCCGAGTGCTAGGATTAAAGGTGTGCACCACCACGCCCAGCGAGATCCCATACTATCTAAATGGAGCAAAGGAACTAAGCAGCAGCAAGCACACAGTCATCTGATTGAAAATGAAAATGCACTGTAATCCAATGCTTTACCCTTCAGCACCTTGACTTCCCCTGATGAATTGTGCCAGAATAAACCCTCTCTCCCTTAAGCTACTTCCAACAGCAAAAGAGAAGGAAGAGGGCAAAGGAGTAAGAGACAACTTGAAAGAAGGCACAGTCTCCATCTCCAAAGCTGAAGATGAGGACCCAAAAGGAGAACACTTATTGGACAGACTGTAGCTGCAGCTTATCCTGTGGTCTTCTTTGGCATGCCAGTGGAATGGAGTTGGGCCATCTGCCTTTGCCCCCGCAGTACTTTTGGGCCGCACACTCGCAGGACAAGAAGCAGGACTGACAGTCACACTCTAAGACCCGCCCCTAGCCCCCATAAGACATCACAGCAGCAAGAGATCTCTTCCTCTGCCAGGTCAAGCAATGACCTTCCTCACTATCTACTAACAAATTCTGACATCTAGACAGGAGAAGTGTTCACAAGGGTCTAGCTCAGGTACCACAAACTGAGTAGAGAGGATCAGTTTGGAGTTGAGAGGAAATGAACTGGTAACTGCTCACATGTACACATGTGCAGTGCAGATGGATCAATTCTGACACATGCACACATCCTTGGGCAGCAATGCTTCTCCCATTATAAAGGTTCCATAGGCCTCTTCTGTCAATCCCCATTCCCTACTAAACAAACCCATGTTCCTGGGTACACCTCTGGAGGTGCAGCCCACCTGGCTCAGCACTATTTTGCCAGCTTTGTCTGGGATCCACACAGACCCACTGTTCCCTGTCAACATTCTTCCCTGTCCCTGCCTGCCCCTCACAGCACGCCTTTAATCCTAGCACTTGGGAGGCAGAGGCAGGCGGATCTTTGTGAGTTCAAGGCCAGCCTGGTCTACAGAGTGAGTTCCAGGACAGCTGGGGCTACAGGGAAACCCTGTCTCAAAAAGACCAAAAAAAAAAAAAAAAGAGTAATAGGAAGTCTCCTATTACTGATGACAGGAAAGTTATGTGCCTCAATCACCTGTTGATTTTCACGCAATTTCTGAAATGGAGCCTATGCTCACACACACAAAAAATAACATAACATGCTGGGCATGGTGGCACATGCCTTTAATCCTAGCACTCGGGAGGAAGAGGCAGGCAGATCTTTGTGAGTTCAAGGCCAGCCTGGTCTACAGAGTGAGTTCAAAGACAGCTGGGGCTATAGGGAGACCCTGTCTCGAAAAGACAAAATAAATAAGTAAATAAATAAATAACCACAATATTTGGTAATTTAATGAGTGTTCTAAAGAAGTAGACACTAATTCTTTAGTATATTATAAATTTTTTTGCCCAGTAATGAAACCAATACCTGCATTAGGATTTCTATTAACCTGTTAAAAAAGTTTAATCTTTCTACATAATTTCGGGACACTTGGCTCAAATCCTCTGTAACAGTAGTCAGCACAATGAATAGAAAAAGAAAGTTGGTTTATCATCACATAATCCATTACATAATCTGACCATTTCTTTTCCTTTTGATTCTAAATTAAATGCAGATGCAACTGAAAAGCACATCAAGATGCAAATCAACACTGCCCTTTGCTGAAATCACCCACTGCTATATTCTATATTAGCATATTCACCAAAATTTAATTGTAAACAGAGTAATTATAGTACTAAAGTTATTAAATACACAAAGCAAGCTTGGGACTATACATATTCAAATGGAATTTCAGTGGCAGATCAACTTTTATTTCTGAAACAATACCCTAATTAATAGTCAGCTCTGATGATAAAATGGTCCTCTGTTTTTCAGATAACATTCCAAAAAAGTTCTGCTATGAATATTAAAATAAAGTTTTGTGAATAGATTCTGAAATCTCAATGGCTATATTTATCACAATACACTACTGTATTTAGATAACTGGCAATTTTTCAAGTTCTGGATTCAAATTTTGTTTTTTTAAAGAATCTGCTGGAGAGTGGGAAAGGCTTGAATGGATCACAACAATGACAACTCACACTTAATGAGCCCTATGAATTCATCGTGGCCACACTGGGAAACTACAGTGCAATATGAAAGCTCATCAGACTCTGGATGACTACTCATAAATTTCCCCTAAAATAGGTGTGCCTAAGCTCCTTGTGGAGGTCGTATATTTTCCTGAAATTTTCTTTAAAGTCATAAACTTCTCTATGTGTTTTATACTACAGAAACATATCTGAGGACTAGACAGATGGCTCAGTGGTTAAGAACACTAGCTGTTCTTTGATTCCCAGTACCCACATGATGGCTAACAACCATCCATGACTCCAGTTCCAGGGATCCAACACCCTCTTCTGACCTCCTCAGGAATTTACACACATGGAAGCAGTACACTTATACACATAAAGCAAAAACAATAAAATTAAAAAAAAGAAACATCTGATTTAGGAGAACCTAGAGGCCAGACTCTACTCCATTCCATTAACATGGCACCACATGTCCCCCAACATACTTCCTATGTACATTAATTGAAATCTTTCTCATTCCCATCAATCAGAAAACATCTGGAACTCTCACCATACTTGAGAAATTTCCCCTTAAGTTTAACTCCCTGGATATGGGAATTGTCTTCTTTACAATGCACTGTACTGTGGGAATTCAGTAAGTTTCTGCAAAGAGCAGAAGGTCCAAATTGGCTTTTTATGCCTAAGTACCTGATGCCCACTCTAGGCCTCCTCACCCAGAACAAGCTGCAGTGGAGTGTTACCTGTCCTCTCAAAAGCACAGCATTGTTCCCTATAATTACTCTGTCAAAGCCTGTTTGTTTTTCTCAAAACTCCAATTCCCCTTCCTACCTCTTAACTCTCAGATGATACACTATCCTAGTTTAAAAAGAAAACGGGGCTGGAGAGATGGCTCAACTGTTAAGAGCACCGACTACCCTAGCAGAGGACCCAGGTTTGATTGCCAGCACCCACATTGCAGCTAAAAACAGTCTTTCAGCTGGGTGTAGTGGCACACACCTTTAATCCTAGCACTTGGGAAGCAGAGGCAGGCAGGTTTCTGTGAGTCGAAGGCCAGCCTGGTCTACAGAGTGAGTTCCAGGCCAGCTGGGGCTACAGGGAGACCCTGTCTCTACCTACCTACCTACCTACCTACCTACCTACATACATACATACATACATACATACATACAAACAAACAAACAAACAATAAAAAAAGAAAAAGAAAATACAAGTTTCAGAAACTAATTCCCTTATCTTTCCAAGACCTAAGCATATAAACCTCTTCACTCACTTCAAGCCCAACTTGGTACCCAGCCCTGGCCTCCTCTCCTGTCAGTCACAGAATAAATAAATCTGTCCTGCCCTTCACCTAATATCCCACCCTCTAAGCTTCCCAAGATTTAGTCAACAAACTAGACCTCCTCACATGCTTACTGCCTCAGTCTCATCAACTGATCCTTCCTGTCAGCTGCCAAGTATGTTCAAGGTTTTCCCATTTAAAGATACATTTTTAATTCCCTCCACCAGTCTCTCTTCAATGCAAACATGACCAGCCACCTATGCTTCCATTTTTCCTTCTCCTCACTCAACTCACTCCATCTGGGCTTGACCTTCAAGACACCACCCTTGCTAGGTCACCAGTGAGCTCCACCTCCGAGATCCAATGCCCTTTCCAGTCATCTCGTCCTGCTCAGCAGCTCTCAACACTGCTGTGCATGTTTAGGGCATTCTCTCTCTCTAGACTTTACTACATGATGCCACCAAGATTCATTCTAGCATGTAGGTCACTCACAGCTCTGGGAAACTCAGAGTACAACAAGGAATAACAGCTTGTTATTCAAGAACTTGTTCCCCTTTCATACAGTTTTCCAGAGTTGTATCATGTTTTAAAAGTCTGCCACCTGGGGCTGGAGAGATGGCCTAGTGGTTAAGAGCGCCGACTGCTCTTACAGAGGACCCGGGTTCGATCCCCAGCACCCACATGGCGGCCGAGAACCGTCTGAAACTCCAATTCCAGGAGAACTCCAGTTCCAGGGGAATCCGCGACCCTCTTCTGACCTCCGCGGCATTGCACGACACGGGTGCACAAACTTGCATGCAGACAACACATTCATACACATACGGAAATAAATAAAATTAAAAAAAAATTTTTTTTTTAATATTTAAAAAAAAAGTCTGCCACCTACACTTCACGACTTACACCAAAATAGAAATCCATTAAGAATAAACTATATAAAAGAAAAGCATACTGCTCAATAAAATTAAACTCTGGAAATTAGGACAGAAACATATTCAGGAAATACAACTGATTGATGATATATTTGTTCCTCTCAAGAAGTGTTCCTACTCTCAAAGATACCTAGAGAGAACACTAATGTATCACTCAACTCTCACCAGCAAAGTTTCTTCCCGCAACAGAAGGCAATGAACACAGAAGGCCACAACAGGCCAAAGTGTGGAAAATAAGAGACTGCAGAGTGTGGATCTCTGAACAGGACTTTTTTTTTTTTGGTGTTTGAGACAGGTTATCCCTATAGCCCCAGCTGTCCTGGAACTCACTCTGTAGACCAGGCAGGCCTTGAACTCACAAAGATCCGCCTGCCTCTGCCTCCCAAGTGCTAGGATTAAAGGTGTGCACCACCATGCCAGGATTTCTATATTAGCCCTCACCACCCAGGAACCATTGGAGAAGAGGGAGCGGAAAGATTCTAAGACACAGGTTGGTGCATGCCCGTAAGGAACACAGTCATCCAGGCTTCTGGGAACTTACTCAAATGAACTTATGGCAACAGTGACAAAACATCCACAAGACCCTTCCAAACTCAATCAGATAAAATCTCAGACCTGGGGAAATGGGCTGGAGGCCCCAACCTTAGCTAAGGAACTACTGGTGGCTGAGCACTGCTGGGTCAGGGGGAACTGATCTTTTTCTTTTTTTTTTTTTTTGGTCTTTTTGAGACAGGGTCTCCCTGTAGCCTTAGCTGTCCTGGNTGTCTGCATGCAGGTCTGTGCACCCATGTCGTGCAATGCCATGGAGGTCAGAAGAGGGTCTCGGATTCCCCTGGAACTGGAGTTCTCCTGGAATTGGAGTTACAGACGGTTCTTAGCTGCCATGTGGGTGCTGGGGATCGAACCCGGGTCCTCTGCAAGAGCGTCGGTGCTCTTAACCGCTAGGCTATCTCTCCAGCCCCCAAATCACTAATTCTTAAGAAAGTAAACCAGGTAGGACTGGAGAGCTGACTCAGCAGTTAAAAGCACTGACTGTTCTTGCAGAGGACTCAGGTTCAATTCCCAGCACCCACATAGTGAGTTAACAACCATCCATAACTCCAGTTCCAGGGGAATCCAACATCCTCTTCCAACCTCCAAGAGAACTGCACAACTCAGATGCACTTACCCACATGCGGGGCTATACACTCATACACAGAAAATTAAAAAAAAAAATTTTTTTTTAAAAAGCATTTTCTCTCTCTTCCAGTCCCAGGTTCTTCTGGAGCCTTGAGTTCCCATGCAGACATGGCCAAGTCCAAGATCCACAGCACACATAGCCAGTCTCAGAAATGGCACAGAAAGGGCATCAAGAAACCATGGTCACAGAGATACAAATCTCTTAAGGGTGGACCCCAAGTTCTGGAGGAACTCATCACAAAGATATGAATCTCTTAAGGGGGTGGACCCCAAGTTCTGGAGGAACTCACGTTTTGCCAAGGACAACAGAAAGGGTCTGAAGATAAGGAAACAGCCAGAACTGATCAGAGTCCAAAATGACATCTCCAGAGAAAGTAGATTGCTTTGCTTCTCGGCCACTTGTGCCCCTTTCTAAGCCTAGGGAACAATCTGTGGAAGAGGGGGCGTGGTAGAATGTAAAGGCTGCGATTGGGGTGAATGGTGAAACTACAGAAATATATAGACTGGACACTTATTTGATCAACATGATTGTACATACAAGCCCTCCAGCTGGATGGTGGGAGCCTTGGGCTGTGGAGGTTTGGGCATAGCTGCTTGCAAATTGATTTTACATGAAGGATGCTTCTACTCATTACTGTTAAAAAAAAATGAAATAAAAAAGTATTTAAAAAAAAAAAAAGGGTCTGAGCCGGGCGTGGTGGTGCACGCCTTTAATCCTAGCACTCGGGAGGCAGAGGCAGGCGGATCTTTGTGAGTTCAAGGCCAGCCTGGTCTACAGAGTGAGTTCCAGGACAGCTGGGGCTACAAGGAGAAGACCCAAAAAAAAAGGGTCTGAAGACGCAGGCCAACAATGGGAAGGCCGTGAACGCCAGTGCAGAGGCTGTCAAGGCCCTTGTGAAGCCCAAGGAAGTTAAGCCCAAGGTGCCAAAGGGTCCCAGCAAGCTCTGCTGACTTGCTTTCATCAGCCACCCCAAGCTTGGGAAGCAGATTCGTGGCTACATGGTCAGGGGTCTCAGGCTCTGCCAATCAAAGGCCAAGACCCAGGCTCCAAGTCCAGCTCAGGCTCCCAAAGGTCCCCAGGCCCCTGTGAAGGCCTCTGTCTGCCAATGTGAACACAGATGGACTGGTGGGACCTCCCCCCCCCCACTGTTTGCAGAGGCTGGAGTCTTGTGCTGTTTTACAAATAAACTTGAAGACAAGATCTGAAAGGAAAAAAAAAAAAAAAGAATTTTATTGCTCACTTAGTTCTTACCAATGTTTTTAAATATTTTATTTTTTGCTAAAATGTATAAATTCATTCTAAAAATATATTCTATTTATAAAATTAATGTGTACAAGCTTGAACCCCAAATTGTAAATGCTCTATAGTGTTACTGTTACAAAAAGTCACATCCCAGTCAGAATGAGTGCAGAGTGGATCAAATTACATCTTAAAAAGCAGAGGGCTGCCTTTAATCCCAGTGCTTGGGAGGCAGAGGCAAGCTCATCTCTGTGAGTTCAAGGCCAGCCTGGTCTACACAGAGAGTTCCAGGACAACTGGGGCTGCAGGGAGACCCTATCTCAAAAAGACACCCCCCCCAAAAAAAAAAAATCAGAGAGCCAGGCCCTCTGACAAGTAATCAGCAACTGGCCAGCACTACCAGAATTAACATCTGGACACCTTTCACCATGCTACACCCAGGTTAAAATTTAAAGCAAAACACCGTTACTTTGATTCTGTGTTGTTGTTTGTGCTGTTTTAAGAAACCACTACTCTGCGGCTGCCTGCTCCACTGACTTCTTTGCTCAGCCAATATGCTAACAGCACACTGTGTCAGAACTGCTTTAGAAAGGGAAAAGGCAACCAAGCAGAAGAAAAAGCCCTGCCCTCTGGGAGCTTCCCTCTTTTTAAAAAGATTTATTATTCATCCATTCATTTATTCATTATTCTTTATGTGTTTGAATGTTTTTTTTTTTAATATGTATGAATGTTATGCCTGCATGTGTGTAAAAATGCACCCATGTTATGCAGTGGCTGCAGAGGATGGAAGGTGGCAGCGTTCCCTGAAACTGGAGTTACAGAGGGTTGTTAGGCACCATGTGGATGCTGGGATTTGATTCTGGATCTTCTACAACAGCCAGTGCTCTTAACTGCTGAGCCATCTTTCCAGCCCTATGCTTGAGTGTTTTGTCTGCATGTAAATGTACCACACCCATGCCCAGTCCAGCAGAGACCTCAAGAGAGCTTCAGATCCCCTGGAACTAGAATTATGGGCAGTTGTTAGCTGCCATGTAGGTGCCAGGACCCAAATCAGGTCCTTTACAAGAACAGCCCGTGCACTAAACCACGATTCATCTGAACACTACTTATTTATGTATTTGTTAGTATGCTTATTAATTCTGGGTTTTGAGACAGAGTATTTATTTATTTATTGATTGATTGATTGATTGATTGATTGATTGATTGTTTTTGAGCCCGTCTCCCTGTAGTCCCAGCTTGCCTGGAACTCACTACATAGACCAGGCTGGCCTCAAGAACACAAACATCCACCTGCCTCGGACTGCCACCTGCTGAGATGAAAGGTCTGAGCCAACACAGCCCATACCCTTCTGTGGTGGTTTGCATGAGTGTCCCCCATAGGCTGTAAGTATTCAGACATTTGTCTCCAGTTGGTGGCGCTGTTTTTGGAGGTCTTAGAAGGTGTGGCCATGCTGGGGGAAGTGTGTCACTGGGGGCAGGCTTAGTGAGTTTTAACAAGCCTCTGTGGTCTACAGTTGCCCTCTCTGNGAGGTGGTGGTGGGGAAGGGGGGGGGTGTTGAATAGGTGAGGAATGGGAGGCCGCCAAGGGTGGAAAAAAATAGCCCCGGTTATGCGGGGGCTGAAGAGATGAGAAGGGGGCAAGCGTGCCCGGAACTGGAGTGACAGGAGGGGGGGGGAGGCACCATGTGGAGGCTGGGAGGTGAATCTGGATCTTCTGGGTAAAAGACCCCCCCCCCACACCTGTTGTGTTACAACAGCCAGGGCTCTTAAACTGCTGAGGCCTCTGTCCAACCCTAGGCTTGGTGTGGTTTGGGGTCTGCATGTGAAATGTACCACGGCACCCGGCCCAGGGGTCCAGCGAGGAGACCTCAAGAGAGCGTCAGTCAAACCCTTGGGACTAAGAGATATGGGAGGCTGTGTTGGCTGCCAGTGTGGTGCGACAGGACCCAAATCAGGTGCCTTTACAAGAACTCGGCCGATCTGCACAAACCACGATCAAGCGGAACACTACTTATTGTATAATGTGTTAGTATGCTATGTATTCTGGGTTGTGAGCGAAGAGTAATTTATTTTTTATTTATGATTGATTTGTTGTTGATGATTGTAATTGATTGTTTTGAGCCCATCTCTGTGTGTCCCAGGCTGGGCCTGGAGACTCACTACGAGAGTAGAGCCAGGGGCGGGCGCTCGAGAGACGACAAACGTCCACCTGCCCTCGGACTGTGCCACCTGCTGAGATGAATGCGGGTGTAGCCAACACAGCCCATGACCCGTCGGCTGTTTTGTGTTTTCGGTTATGTGGTTCCCCCATAGGCTGTGAAAGTATTCAGACGTTTTGTCCTTAGTTGGTGGTACTGTATTGGGAGGTCTTTGAAGTTGTGGCCATGCTGGGGGAAGTGTGGTCACTGGGGGGCCATCTTTATGTGGAGTGGTGGGGTTTAACAAGGCCTCATTGGACTATCGTTTGCCCTGCGGTCTGTTTCCCTGTGCCTGGCCGAGAATGGTGGACCCGTGCAGTGTTGCTGCTCCAGGATACAGCTGCCAGCGCTCTCCCGCGCACAATGGGACCTCTAATTCCCGGTGGAACCGGGCCCCCCCATCGTACCGCAAATAAACTCGTCCTTTATAAGTTCCTTGGTCATGGTGAGGTTATCACAGCAACAGAAAGTGGACTAATTGCAGGAGCCTTCAGTGGTTATTTTGTAGAGAAAACTACATTTTAATTGCATTTGTGCATTGTAGGGCATATGTTATGTCAGAAGCACACATGGTAGAACTATAGAACAATTCGTAAAGGACTCAGTTCTCGCTGCCACCATGGTAGTTCTGTGAGATCAGACGCAATGAATCAGGCGTGGTAGCAGGATCCTGTTAACCCACGTGACCTCTCAACGGACCCCTCAACGGAGAAATAAAAGCATCAATTTTTTAAAACAAATTTAATGTTGCTAGTGCGGGTAGAGCACCCGCCCACATACCAGAAGCGTCTGGGGTTCAACCCCAGCACTCTGCTAAAATTGGGTGTGGAGGCACACAGGCCTAGGGTAAGTAAGTGCCATCCCAGGCACACTTCAGAGATGAAAGCAGAGGAGGCGTGACTGGGGAGGGGTCAACTCAAATCCTTTGGGGCGCTTAGACAGCTGGAGGCCTACCAGGGCTTCATTACATCTGCCTCAAAATAACAAAACAAAACAACTCAGAGCCTTCCTTTCTTTGGGGCTGCTGAGATGGCTTAGTGACCTGAATTATATCTGTGAATTTCAGGCGCTACTGCAAGGAAAGTGACCCCACAAGTGTGTCCCCGGGGTGATCGCCGGACCTTTGCGCAGTGGGCAGTGCATACCCACAAACTACATCATAAGCACACTATAAAATAATAATTTGGGCTGGAGAATTGGCCTTGTCTGGTTGGAGTGCCGACCGCTCTTGCCAGAGGACCCGGGTTCGAATCCCCAGCACCCACATGGCGGCTGAGAACCAGCCAAAACTCCAATTCCAGGAGAACTCCTTCCGGGAAGCCGAGAACCCTCTTCTACCTTCCGCGGCATTGCACTACAAACGGGTGCACAGACAGCATGCAGACAACTAACGAATACATACACAACAGAAATAAATAAAAAATTAAAAAAAATTAACAAAAAAAATAAAATAAAATAAAAATTTAAAATAAATTAAAATTTCTAGGCCAGACATGGTGGCACCTGCCTTTAATCCTACACTTATGGGAGGCAGATGCAGGCGGAATCTTGTGAGTTCAAGGCCATGCCTATTACAGATATGATTCCAGGGCGCAGCGGGGGCTTTCAGGGGAGACCCTGTCTGGCAAAAAAAAAAAAAAAAAAAAAAAATAAGATAAAAAATAAAATAAGCCGGTGTGTGTGGCGCACGCCTGTAATACCGTAAGGTGCACTTGGTGAGGCGAGGGAGGGGCAGGCGGTAAGTCTGGTAGGTGGTGAGTTCAAGGGCCAGTGCCTGTTCGGACAGAGGTGAGTTCCAGGCCACTGAAGCTACAGAGGGAGACCGGTTCTCAGAAAAATCAAAAGGACCAAAAAATAAATCGAATTAATAAATAAATAAATTAATCAATAAAATAATAACTAAATAAATAACAAATATATTAAGATTAAAATTTCACCCATCCAAGGATAGTGAGGTCAAAAGCAACCAACCAGTGACGGGAGTAGAGAGAGAATGGAATCTAAAACATGGCCTAGGGCTGGGGTGGCTGGTTATACACTCACAATTTAAAGAGTGCTTTGGCTGCCCTTGCAGAGGACCGAGATCCAATTCCCAGCAGTTCCCACTATACCTAGGCACCCAATTCCAGTGAACGAAGGGAGTGCGCACGACACAAACAGCACACCACAGAACACCACACACGGGGCGCACGCACACACAGCCAGACAAATAAAAAGTCAAAATCGTAAAAAAAAAAAAAACAAAAACAACATAACCTGGTGGGAGCCTCGACAGGTTACATTTAAGCAGAAGCAAAATAAAGAAATTAAGCAGGGAGGGAGGGGGGGGGGGGTGACCACGAGGGCAGTTGCTGCGAGGGTAGGAGTCAAGGTTGGTGAACCGGGGGGGGGCTGCAGAGGAGCAGAGGTGTGACCAGGAAATGTCCAGCTTGGTCTTGCCAACAATGAAGCTGAAAAGAACTTGGCTGGGAGGGGTGCGGGAGAAGCACTGGCTGAGGGCAGGTGCAAGGGGCACAGGGTAAAGAGATGGTCCCTCACTGAAGCCACCATAGGACTTAAACTTGAACAGCATGAGAACTGGCAGGTCTTGAACTGAAGTGCCCTGCGTGCTTGCATATGAACATCACTCACCAGACGCATCAAAAGTAGACTGAAGGGGAAAGCAGAAAGAGCTACCATTAGCTACAATGGTGCTAATGCAACAATCAATGCATGCATGCATGCATCTTTATTGAATAATGAGATTGTCAACTTTAAAAACAACGGTACCGACTTTTTTTTTTTTTAATTTCTGTAATGTGTATGGATGTACTGTCTGCATGCAAGTGTGTGCACCCGTGTCGTGCAGTGCCGCGGAGGTCAGAAGAGGGTGTCAGATTCCCCTGGAACTGGAGTTCTCCTGGAATTGGAGTTTCAGACGGTTCTCGGCCGCCATGTGGGTGCTGGGGATCGAACCCGTGTCCTCTGCAAGAGCGTCGGTGCTCTCAACCGCTAGGCCATCCACTCCACAAGAGGGGTGCAGAATAACCTGGTTGTTTTTAACTTTACACAAGCTACCCTGCCCTTCAGTGCCAACAGAAACAATTGTATTAGTAATAGTCTAGGAAGCATGCTAATCGTCTCTTACGAAATGTAAATTAGTTGACCAAGAAATAAACACTTGAACCCATTCATTCCTAAAGCATTTATAAACCACCTCCAGAATGCAGAGAACTGTGGGACTAGACAGAGACGAATGGAATGCAGCCCCTGGCCTCAAGAAGTTGCAGTTGGCTTCACAGAGAAACATCATCAGCTCCATCATCTTCTACACAGAAAGGTGCCCAGGGTAAAGAACATTTTGAACCCTGTGGCCAAAGCTCTCATTAAGGCAGTGGGCAGCTGCAGACACCTATGAAATCAAACTCTACCAGGTTCATGGAGCAGCACCTGTCCCAATGAGCTCTCAGAATGGGAAGAGCTGTGAAAACTGTTTCCTCTTTGCAATGAATGCCGGGAAGTGCAAAGTGAAACTTAGGTCAGTTACAGTTACAGACTACCCACCATCTAAAAGCAGCAGCTGTCAATCTCAAGTCTCCATCAAAACAACCAGTGTAACTTGGGAAAATGAAGCCCCTAGGGCCGGCCCTGCTTTCTGCAGCAAGTCATTCATATTAGAGAAGCCGCTGTTACCTGCAAGCCCAGTGCTTGAGGTGGTCATAACAAGTCCTTCTAAGTGTATTTTAGAAACTGGGTTTAAAAAGTATAAATTAGTAAATGAATGAGTCCTACAAAATCAAAAATAAGTTTTTCCTACCCCTTCATATCCTTAGGCCCAAATGGCTCATCTGTATTTCAAATTTATTCGGGATTTAGAAGTAATTACATGTTTTGGTGTAAATGGCTTCCTGCCAAACTACAGTAAGTCAGAGAATAAAATCAAACAACAGATAATCGGTCAACAAAGAACCCCATCACCTCTTTTGCTAAATTACATCAGGAGCAATTTGAAAGTAATACATCTAAAGACAATTCTCTCACAAATGAGCCAGCTAATCAGAAGTTGATTAATGCATCTGATTAGTGCTAAGAAATTATCGGAAAAGTAAAACTAGAATCCTGAATTCACACAGCCGCTTCCCAATAACGGGAAGGATCTCCATCTGTTTTCTTCGATTTGCCCCCACAAACCTGTAAAAAAAAAATGTTCAGCAAGAATAAAAATATTCTGATTACCAATGCCACTTGACATAAAGACCTGGAGCCCATGGAAGCCCAGGGCTCCTGCTGGGGAGAGCCAGTCAGCCCTCTAGGGTCAGGAGGCCATGTCTACTAATCAAACCTGACTCATGTTCATGGCTAGCTGGCACCTTCTGTGATATTAACCAAGTAAGTATCAAAATATAACACAACAAACAAAGAGAATACAGAAATGGACCTCCAGAGATAATGATCCATAAATTCATAGATTCTTTCCTGAAAAACATAAAGCTAAACAAACTGTGATGATCCTGAGTAGTGACTATCACGCCCAAACTGGAAAGAACTAGGTGAGGACTCAAGCTTCTAACTCTGAAAAATAAAAGTGGATCGCTTCGGAAGATATTTGTTTTCCTAGATATATTTAGCAATAAGCCATGGTGGTATAAACCTTTAATCCCAGCACTTGGGAGGCAGAAGCAGAGGGAGAGACATCTCTACAATAGGGAGTTCCAGACCAGCTGAGGCTATAGGTCTCAAACAACTGAAAAAAGAAAAGAAAGGGACGGAGCTGGGGGAACGGGGGGGGGGGGGGGTAAACAGCCTATAAAAATTTTGGTAGAGCCAGGTGTGGTGGCCCATGCCTTTAATCCCAACACTCGGGAGGCAGAGGAAGGCAGATCTCTGTGAGGTCAAGGCCAGCCTGGTCTACATAGAGAGTTCCAGGACAGCTGAGGCTACAAAGAGACCCTGTCTCAGAAAGACAAAAAAAAAAGTGGTAGAGTACAATGTTTGCTTTTACATTCCTCTGCTTTTTATTTGCTTACCTGGTTTCTAACAGTTCTAAAAGGCTGCATTACTGCAGAACTTGTGAACTGACAACACACTACAAGGTAGGGGGGTTCCTAAACACAAACTGAAACTACCTCCATGCCAGCACTTCCCTCTTAGTGGGAAGGACTCTGGGAGATAGGTCCCAACATCCACTTCTCTTTCTAACTTGTTATATGTAGAAGAAAATCCATTTTAAGCTTCCAACAGGTCTCCCAGAAGCAACAGAGGCCACAGTAACAATCCACCAGGTGCCCATCACACTTACCTACCGGGAATCAGAGCCAGTAGCGGGCAAGCCAGAAGATGCCGCCTCAAAGGAAAGCTGGCTCTGGACCCTCACCTCAAGTAACGTGCTAGAAAAAAGGCTTGTTTTAGGGAAGTGAATGCTAAAGCCTTCTCTAAAATAAAAAATGTCAACCTGCGCCGGGCGTGGTGGGCCACACCTTTATCCTAGCACTTGGGGGCAGAGGCAGGCAGATCTTCGTGGTTCAAGGCCAGCCTGGTCTACGAGCGAGTTCCAGAGCAGCTGGAATACAGGGAGGACCCTGTCGAAAAGACCCAAAAAAAAAAAAAAAAAAAAAAAAAAAAAAAAAAAAGTCAACCTGCATTACTGATATTTGACAGCCTTTACTTTAAAAAACTTTTTTGTATTGTTTCTCAAAACTTTTAACTCTAATACAAGCCTCAATAACTCTCATGGAGTAGCATGGCCTGCAAACCTGCTTTGTTTTTCTGGGTGTCCATGATGAAATCCATCACTATCCACCCAGGAGAGCTACTGAACATTTTTCCTGAAAGATTTGGGGACACAGTTTTAGGCAGCATGTCCCTCAAATGCTAAGAAATTCAGAATGGACCCAATCATCCCACTCCTGGGTGTGTATCCGGAGGATTCATCCTACAGCAGAGAAACTCTCAGACCATGACTTCTTGCTGCTCTTTTCACAATAGCAGAGAGCTGAAAGCAACCCAGTGCCCCTCAACTGATGAGTGGATAATGAAATGTGGTCCATTTACACAATGGGGTTCTATGCAAAGGTAAAGAAAGGTGACATCATGAAATTTGCAGGTAAATGGATGGAACTAGAAGCTATTATGCTAAGTGAAGTAACACAGTCTCAGAAACGACGACATATGGTGTCCCTCATTTGTGGATCCTAGTACCAAATCCTTACATGTAAGTCAAGGTGGATAAATTGTTAGTAAAGATAATACCACATTAACTGAGATTGCTATAGATATAGCTTGATTTCATGTCTATTTTCCTCGGTCTCATTTAGGAATGTAAAAGTGATATATATAAGATATATATATATATAATATATAATATTATATTATATATATACACTTTTTTTTTTTACCTCCATGCAAGTTTACTGTTAAACTGTGAATTCCTAAGGTGTTTTAGATTAACCTACAGTTTATTTTCAGACTTTGTAAAATTGGTATATGTGTGGGGTATTATGATGTATATTTTGGAGTTACTATAAAATTAAAGGGAGCAGGGAAGTGGTGCAGGCCTTTAACCCTAGCACTCGGGAGACAAGAGGCAGGACGACTTTGTGAGTTCAAGGACAGCCCTGGTCTACCGAACTGGGTTTCAGGACAGTTGGGGCTACAGGGACGCTTCTCAAAAAAGAACAAAAAAAAAAAAAAAAAAAAAAAAAAAAAAAAAAAAAAAAAAAAAAAAAAAAGGGACTTGTTCAAGAAAGACCAAAACAGATAAAATCAAAAAAAAAAAAAAGTTTTAAAACAGATGAGAAAAAATGTGCAAGACAGGATCTTAACATATTATGCCAGACATGATGAGTGTTTGTGGTGTGGTAGGGGTGTGCCGGGTGGGGGAACGGGATATTCTAAATTTGATAAGAAATGTATAAAATGTACAAAAGCTCAATAAAAAGTTAAGAAAAAAAAAACATCAGAATGATCAAATAATGAGAATGTATCATCAGCAGTCTAGAGTCATTAAAAAACTCATGAAAACTTTTCAGAATCTCTGAAAAAAGCTTTTTATAAGCAACACACAAAACACAAGCTATTAAAAAATTGGTAAATTGACAAACTAAAAATGGAAAAAAGCAGCCACAACCATTATAAAAAAAAAAAAAAAAAAAAAAAAAAAAAAAAAAAAAAAGAAAAGAAAAGAAAAGAAAAGCGGGGCTGGAGAGATGGCCTAGCGGTTAAGAGCTCTGACTGCTGTTGCAGACGATCTGAGTTTGATCCCCAGCACCCACATGGAGGCTGAAAACTGTCTTTAACTCCAGTTCCAGGGGAATCCGACACCCTCTTCTGACCTCCGCGGCACTGCACGACACGGGTGCACAGACCTGCATGCAGACAGTACATTCATACACATATGAAAATAAATACAAAAAACATTTAAAAAAAAGAAAAGCATCATGAACTCAAAAGACCAATGAAAAATATCTGCAAAACATGACAAAAGGCTCAATTTTGTATTACTTTAAATTATAAGGAAAACTAGACAAAAACCAACAAAAAGAAAAAGTGACAAGAACAGCAAATTAACAGAAAAAGAAATGAAAATGTCTTTAACAACAGCTTATTCAAACAATGACATGCAGCAACAGCAGACCATGTGCAGCCCCATGCAGGGAACCCATTCCAACAGCTATCAATGGTCAACTTATTCATTTAGCCCAATCCAATAGCTCTCCAAAAATTATTTTAAAGCAAACTCCCCAGACATCCCATTTCATAAGCAAACAGCTACTTTTCAGAATACAGCCTCTTTGAATCACTGCCAAGAAAAATTAATTTCTTTTTTAAATGTTTTACATTATTTTTATGTGTTTGAGTGCCATGGATATGTGCCCGTGTGTACGATCTTGTGCAGTCCAGAAGAGGGTGTTGGATATCCTGGAACTAGAGTTACAGTGATTGGCACCCATGTGGGTGCTGGAAAAAAAACTTGGGTTCTCTGCAAGAGCAGGCAGTGCTCTTAACTGCTGAGCCATCTTTCCAGCCCCCAAATTAGCAATTTCTTAACACCATCTAGTAAGTATTCTAATCGCCCCCACTGTCTCAAAAGATGTCTTCTTACACACAGACCCAAACATTAGTTCTGAATCTCTAAGCACTGGCTCCCTACTTGTCTCCTTGCCCCCTGCTATTTGTCCTGTAAAATTTCCCATTTTGAATCCTGCTGAATGCAGCCTTATCATATCAATATACATCTCCATTATGGACATTGTAGCAGACTGTGCTTCCTCTGGTGGCCTTTAGCCAAGGCCCGCCATGGGAACACAGGGCAGCTCCATGCAGACTTTTCAGCCTTAGTTTGGTGAACTGTGGGCAGGAGCTTCCCTGAACTGGACCCAGTCAGAAGTGGGACAATTGTGTGGATTTTGTATCTGCCTTGGGCATTGGAGGGGCCACTTCTCTTGGCTGAGGATGATGTAGGCAGCAGTGACCTAGGTTTTTCTTTTTTTCTTTTTCTCTACCATCTGTGAGAAACCCAGCACATGACCTCCCCATAACTGCAGGCCAGCTTCAGAAGCAGAGGGATGTGCTTTTCATCTTTTGCACAATCAAGCATGTTCAACCTATCCCTGCGGCCCACATGCACCAAGGATAGCTATGAATGTGGCCCAAACAGAACTGTAAATTTCCTTAAGACATTATAAGATTCCCTTTGTAACTTTTTTATGACATCACAGTGATCTCACCTGTGAATTTGTGGATGACAAGTGTCACAATATCAAAAGGCTGGACATGCCTAACTAGACTACATGTAAGCCTTCAAGTTGGCAGCCGTCTTCTTCTGAGACAACCCCAGAGCCTTGGAGATTTTTCCTTACTTTCTAGTGCAAAATGATCCAGGTTCCTCCTACACACACTCCTGTTCCAAACTGACACTCCAAAAGAGAACTTGTCTCCTTTTGGCTGAAAAATGAGTTATTTGGAGACCGCTGGGCCCTAAGCTGGTAGATGCCCCAGGCTGTCACATACAAGGTTAGTGCCACAACATAATGCTGTTATTGAACTGTATGTATAAAGGATCATTTCTGGGTCTTCTGAGCAGAGAGCTACATAAACAGTTTACACTGACATTCCATGATCAAGTTTTAAATACTGAGTTTTCCCAACTTCTCTGACTTTACCTTTTGCAGCATTTTTCTCTTTTGTGAAAATCCTGGTTTCTAACTATTTTAACCAAATTACAACGGACTTGTGTTTTGCTCTTCAAATTTTCAAAATCCTATACAACATTTACCAAGACCACTTACATAGGCAAACAAGGCAAAGTGTGCTCAGGAAACAGTTCTGTTCTCTCCTTGTTTCCTCTCCCCATAAAAGCTGCTTCCCTTATACTTTGAGTTCTCTTTCCTGTTTTCTCTTTTTAAATAACAGAGACATTTACTAGTAGCCCCCACTGGGGAGCTGTTATAATGTATTTTATAATCTGCTTCACCATAATTTCTTTCATTACCAACGTATCCTGGAAATTGGTAGCAAACAATTGTGCTTTCATTCATCAATAAAATATAAATTAAATTGCCAAACTGATATTTTTCAGCTACAGATCAAACTCAAAGTTAGAAAATCCTCTGGGTTGGAAAAAGGTCCATCGGCCTGGCATTACCTGTCAAGTGTCTAAATGCATACAGCTCTCCAGCACCAATTACACACTGAGGGATTATCCTGAAAGTACAAGTGGCAGCTTCTCGTAACAAAAGACCAGAAACATCTTATATCATAGGGAACTTAGTTAAGTGATGGCTAGCAACAGAACGCAGCTGCTAAAATGAGGTACATCTATTTCCACAGATACGAGATGGTCTCCAAGAAAAAGTTAAGTGGAAAAATGCAAGAAAGAACTATGTTCCCAAATACCCTCTTTATAAAACACATAATACATGAAGAGAATGTAGCAAATATTAATAAAAATACAGTATGTAAAGAAACCCATATTCTTCCCTATCCTAACAAAAGAAAGGTCCCATGTCTAGGACAAGACATGTATCTCCATTTCTTTTACTTCAAGCCATGCCTGGAGTATTGGTTCCATCTTAGGCACCAGTGCTGAAAAATGAAATAAGGAATAGGAAAACCTCTGTATAACCAACATGAAGCCAACCCATGGAAGGAATAGGAAAGCCTGTGTATAACCAACATGAAGCCAGCCCATGGAAGGAATAGGAAAGCCTCTGTATAACCAACATGAAGCCAGCCCATGGAAGGAATAGGAAAGCCTCTGTATAACCAACATGAAGCCAGCCCATGGAAGGAATAGCTAACTGGTGATGTTTCAACTCAGAAAGACTGAGAACACTTGATCCTGTCTAAAAGGCTACAGGAAGAGGGATTTGGCTTGTTCTGGTAGTCCCCACACCAAAAGACAGGGCAGGCACAAGATTCTCACTCATGATGAGAGCTTTCTAACAGTTAAAACTGGTCACATAAGCCGTCTCCAGAGCAGGGGTTCTCAAGGTCAGCAGTGCAGAGTTGAGAAGCTCGGCCCAGGGAGTCACGAGCTCACTTTCACTGGAGTTCCCTATCATTGTACACCAGAAAATGTCTGGGTAAGGCCCATGGATGGAGAGAAATGCGTTGAAGGTGATACTGTTTCGGGTAACTTTCCAGAAAAAAAATTCTCTCCCACTAGGTTAAAGTGATGATGTCTCAGATGCTGACTCACGTGCATACTTCATAGGCAATTCTCACACACCAGCTGTAAGATAGGAACTATTGTAGCACGATTTGATGTTGAATTAGGTCATCCTAATACCATACAGCAAGCAGTC
The DNA here is from genome assembly GCA_009823505.1 of Rhizomys pruinosus. Classification (NCBI taxonomy): domain Eukaryota; kingdom Metazoa; phylum Chordata; class Mammalia; order Rodentia; family Spalacidae; genus Rhizomys; species Rhizomys pruinosus. Next base: position 3,449,363 of record VZQC01000008.1, on the reverse strand, counting down.
AATAGTTGAAGCCAAAACTGACCGCAATTGTATATGTTATGTATATACCTGTATCATTGCACAGAGCATAAACATGAAATAACTTCCAAAGCTTTCATACCCTAGAAAACAAAGCCACACTTATTCCATAGTGTCAGGACAATTTCTATACAGGTTTACACTCATTACAAACCACTGGCTGTAGAAAGAGAAAGGGTGATCTGAAGTGGTCCTGGGAAGGAGAACACGATTCCCCTGTCACCAGGTGCCTACTTCGGTAAGCACCAAGCTCTTCCACTCCCATGGAATCTCAGTCAAAGCTGGTATTTATGACATCCCTTTATCCAAGGCGTGAAAGCACAGGATGGACAGACGTTTGAACATCCCCGACTGGGAATCCAGCCCTTAACAAATACACTAGATGCAGATACATGGTTTCTTGGCTGCCTGTACTCACGCCCATCTGTCAGGATGGCAGTGTGCCTGCTCACATGTTGGTCAAACTGTCACTAGGGCATAGGTGCCAAGCAATGATAAGTTTTAAATGGGCAGCTTGCATAGCAATGTAAGAGCTTGCTCTTCTATAGGGGAAAAAAAAATTCTGAAGGGCTATAATCATGAGTGAAATGTTCTTGGGGCTGGAGAGATAGCTCAGCAGTTAAGAGCACCAAGTGCTCTTGCAGAGGACCCGGGTTCAATTCCCAGCACCCAAATGATGGCTAAGAACCATCTTTAAACCAGGCGTGGTAGCACATGCCTTTAATCCTAGCAATTGGGAGACAGAGGCAGGCAGATCTCTGTGAGTTCAAGGCCAGCCTGGTCTACAGAGTGAGTTCCAGGCCAGCTGAAGCTATAGGGAGACCCTGTCTCAAAAAGACAAAAAAAAAAAAATGTTCTCAATGATACATGGTCCTCAACAGATACATGGTAAAAAGATGTAGACTCGCAGAAAAGAACAAACTAAGCATCAGATCAAACAGAAAGGTGCTGTGAAATGAGGTAGGCAGACACAATGGCTTGTCCTACCACCCAGACCCTTAGCCAGGAGCCTTTGTTCAACAACTCATCAAGTTGTAAAATGGAATGCTGCTTTCTATATTCCAAATAAAAGTAAAACCTGCACCACCTTCTAGCAATTGGCCTAACCTTATATAAGTTCTATCTGTTAGCTGAAAATGACAAGTCTAATCTATACATTCAACACAACCTTTTAAATGCAGACAATAAATGGTATTCCCATGGGGCAGGGCTATAATTTGTATGGGAAAAGAAATCAAGCACTTGAGTATATAAAAACTGTAGGGTGTGGTGGCAATGCCTTTGATTCCAGCACTTGGGAGGCAGAGGCAGGTGGATCTCTGAGAGTTCAAGGCCAGCCTGGTCTACATAGCAAGTTCCAGGCCAGCTGGGGCTACAGGGAGACCCTGTCTCAAAAAGACAAAAAGAAAAAGGAAGGGAGGGAGGGAGGGAGGGAGGGAGGGAGGGAGGGAGGGAGGGAGGGAAACCTAGTACTGTAAGTCACAAATTAAATTAAAAACCTAAGACTATGCAGAACCATGAGGCAATTCCCTAACATAACCTGGCCAGGAGCGACCAGGAGCAAAATCCTCCCACACTCCACCTACTGTCCTGCTTGTAAAGGCGTTTGGGATTACCACCAGGAAGTAGCCACTATCTGAGCTCTTCCCAGGACTAGCCCTGTCACTGCACTGTGAGCCCATGTTCTTCCTTAGTCTCCAGTGGTTCTAACTTCCCTTAGTGGATCAAACAATCAACTCTTCATTTTTATCATTTCAATGGTTCAAATCTTGGACCTTTTCAGACTTAGTAAGAATGTCATCTATATCAAGGAATAAATGAGAACTATTCTCCCACTTGTACAACTTGCCAAAAGTAGCATTATTATCAAAGAGTCTGAAAGTCCAGACTGCTCAGCATCCACCACTGAAAACAGCAGAGTTCTGGAATGTGCGGTTGCCCTTTGCTGAACTGTGGGCAAATGTCTCTTAAACCATGTAATAAAATCCATTGCTGCCAGCCCATGACAGTACTAGGAGGTGATGGAGCCAATAGGAGGTGGGGCTAGTAGGAGGTCAGGTCACTAGAGAGATGTCCTCAGAGGTGACACTGGAACCCCAGGCTCTTCCTATTTTCTCTGCTTCCTGGATGACAGGCAAGCAGCTTCCTCTATCACACCCATGATGGCTGCCTTAGCATGGGCCCAATAGTAGCAAACCAGCCACCATGCACTAGCACCTCTGAAACTATATACAAGCAGCAGACACATTTAAGGGAAGTTCTAGACTCTAAAATGACATCACTTTCTTAGCTTCCTAGTGGACCTCTGTCACTAGGGGTAAGGGAAGAGTCGGGGTATTCCTGTTCCTCCTCCCAACCTCTTCATGAGCTCTAAACTGTTCTCTTAAGCATCATCATCTCTACCACACCATTTTCCTGTTCAAGAGCATAGAGCCCACTCACAGCCAACTCCCATGTAGCCAGCTTTCCGTACTCACAAAGTACCCCTTCAACGGCCTCTCCCTTTACTCACAACTCCAACAGACCCAGTTCTTTGTTGTTGTTGTTGTGTTGTTGTTTTTTTGTCTATTCAAGACAGGGTCTCCCTGTAGCCCCAGCTTTCCTGGAACTCACTCTGTAAACCAGGCTGGCCTTGAACTCACAAAGATCCGCCTGCCTCTGCCTCCCGAGTGCGAGGATTAAAGGCGTGCACCACGACGCCCGGCTCAGACCCAGTTCTTAATTGTCTGTGACACCTCTTTGGTGTCTCTAAAACATATTCCCACTTTTGTCAAGACTACAGCTATTCTTTACATGTCTGTATTCACATGTATTTAAAGTCATTCACTTCCTCCTGTCTTAATCTGGCCCAGTACAATCAATGGCCAACATTTTGGTGGGAGGGAATAAACATTTTAAAGTCATTTTTTATAGAGAAAGGATAGTCTTTTCAACAGATGGTCTAGGAATAATTGGACATCCACTGTTGAAAGAAAAATAACCAAGATCTAAACCTTACATCATGTATAGAACATTAATACCAAAGAGACAGACACAAGCACACCGCCATAGAATCATGAAGCACCTAGACAACAAAGAAGCATCTTCCTGGCCAAGAAATAAGCACAGAACTCTGGCACCAACAACACAACACATACAGTAATAAACTTCTTGAAAGGACTTCATTACTGTGGAAGATACCGTAAGAGAAAGCAGAGACAAGCCAGGGACTGAGAGAATATATTTACAAGTCTTGTATCTGGCAAAGATGCATCCAGAACATGTTTTAAAAGCTCTAAGAAAACAAACAATCCAATTATAAAATGGGCACAAGACTTGAACAGTTGAGTCAGGAAGGAAGGGATGAGTGGCAAATGAGCACTGGAGAAGATTAGCCACAGGGAGTGCAAGGGAAAGCAGAGAGCTGGATCTCCCAGAGTGATGACGGGATTAGGAAATGGTGCAGTTATTCAGAGGAGGTTTGGCAGTCCCATAAATTGAACACACCACAAAACCCAACAGTTATTCTCCTGGGCATTTATCCTAAAAAGAAAAGGGGGGGGGGCTTTACATTCACACAAAAACCTGAAAATGAATACTCATGGCACTTATTTATAATTACCAAGAACTAGAGAGAGCCTGCATCCTTCAATGGGTGGGTACATAAGATGACAGACGCCCATATAATGGAAAGGCATGGACAATTACCAAAACCAGCAAACTAAAAGAAATGACTCGGTACCAGTAATTAAACTCCTCATTCAAACTTTAGTTTTGAGATTGTGTGTGTTCTACATTTTGTTCTATGCAAACATCCATGTAACCATCACCACAATCCAACAAAGGACTTCATCTGCCCCAACTGAAATGTCATTTTGAGAATACTACAAAACCTGTTGGCTGGCCACTTGCAAGTATAAACACCAGTAATTTGGAGAGGGGGACAACTACTTCTTCAATGGATTAACATGGAGCCAGGAGGATGGCTCACTGAGTAGGATGCTCATCACCAAGTTTGACAAGCAGAGTTCTACTCCCAGAACCCACTCCTACAAGTTGTCCTCTAACCTACATGCAAATCTCCCCGCACCAACACACACCATAAACAAACATTAAAATGTTAGAGGTCTCCCAAGACCACCTGAAGCTCAGGTAGGTAGGAGCTGGATGCTTCAACAAGGTGGATTGTTGTTTGATTTAATTTAGTTGTCTCTGGCTTGATTGGCTTTTGTGGCTGTGGGGACGGAGTCATCCTCCCAGCTGGTATAAAAGGTAGGTTTGTGTGAGTCTTGAGATCTGAGATCTCAAGACCACCTGAAGCACAGGTACTGGGGCACGGGCTAAAGAGCCCCCCCCACCCCCGGCATCACTAAAGGAAGGAGTGTCCAAGTGGATTCTTTGGAGAAACTTCAGAACGGAAAGGGACACGGAAAGGGACGAGTGAGTTGGACTTCCAATAGAAAGCCTAAAGCTTAGACAAGTCAACACTCCACAAGCAAGGAGTAAAGGAAAAAAAAACAAATCAATCAAACAACAAAGGCATCTGAAGGAAGCAAGCAAAGCCAGTCTTCAACACAGTGAAGAGGCATTTGGGACCCACATTGGAATACAGGCAAGGAGAAGCCCATATGCCAGGAACATAAAGAAGAGACAACGTGGGAAAGGTGCAGGATAATCCCACACCAAGCTCTACCAACCCTGTGGAAGATTCCTACAGTGGGATCCCCCTGGGGATGGCCCAGGACACAGATATCAGAAGTACGATTGTGAACATACTTAAAGAAGTACAAGATTATAAAGAGCAAATCAAAGAATCAAGAAAAGAGAATGAAGAACTCAAGAAGGACCTAGAGAGAGAGAATGACAAACTCCAGAAGGAAGTGGAAACACTGAAAAGATCCCATGCTGAAAAAGATAAGGAAACTAACCAGAGAAGCAAAGAGGTACAGGAAGAGATTGAGAAGCTCCAAAAGGAAGTAGAAATACTAAAGAAATCAGAAGAGGA
>VZQC01000008.1:3421947-3438855 GCA_009823505.1 Rhizomys pruinosus | reverse complement strand
GAAGGGGAAGGGGAAGGGGAAGGGGAAGGGGAAGGGGAAGGGGAAGGGGAAGGGGAAGGGGAAGGGGAAGGGGAAGGAAGGAAAAAGCAGGCATCATGAGCTTTGCAGGTAAATGGCTGGAGCTAGAAGATTTCATGCCGAGTGAAGTAACAGTCCCAGAAAAACAAACGATGAATGGTATCCCTCATCTGTGGGTGTTAGCACCAATTACCTAATTGTATGGCAAACTGAGCAACGTCACTGTGATCTGAAAACAACTGTGCTCTTATATTATGAATCCCTTAAAAAATAATAAATAAAAAAATAAACAAATAAACAAAAATAAAAACTTCAATGTTGCCAGGCATGGTGGTGCATGCCTTTAATCCCAGTACTCAGGAGGTAGAGGCAGGTGGATTCAGCCAAAAACTCAGTCACTGTCTCCTCCTTAGGTGAACTAGGGTAAATTTGGCTTATTTACCACTAAACTCTGCTGAGGTACTCACAGGCCCCATCTTTCTGATATGATCAGGAGCTCAAACTGAGTATGTTCACAAATGTACTACTTCCACAGGTGAGCAGGAGTCCTCCCCCTGAGAATGTGTGGAGCCCCATAAAAGCCCCTTGCTTTCAGGGAGAACTTGGCTTTGCAAGTTAACTGCAGTGCTCTCCTTACCCGCTGCATGTAACAAGTCTCCACTCCTCTGTTTTCTGACTGAACTTGTTGGCAAGTTGCTTACCCACTGCGTTAAGCTGCAGCATCATACAGCCTTTGAGACTTGCTTTTAGACTTAGCTACTTAAAGTGGGTGTGCGCGGTGCGGGTTGCTGCTTCTACCCGTTGGCTAATGAATGGCACTGCACTGGCTGGATCACACTGTTCTACACTGTCAGCCACTGAAGGATATCAAGTTTTTTTTCTGATTTGGGAATATTATTAATAAAGCTACTAGGAGCACTAATTTAAGGTCTTTGTACAAATCCATGTTTTTATTTACCTAGGATAAACATCCAAGGGTTAGACCATAGTTAAGCCTATGTTTACATTTCTGAGAAACTGCCAAACTAATTCAGAGTTCCCATATCAATCCATTTTACATCCCCTCTAGCAACTTAAAAGCCATAACTTCTAAAACATTTTCTGGGAGCCTGAAGAAACAAGATCTAGCTGCTTAACTATTATAACATGAATTAAATTTTTATAAAAATTAACTTTAAAACCTTTTCAACTCCCGAAGACTTTTTCTTATTACCTCTAGCAAAGAATTTATCATTTCATATAATGTACACGCCGATGCTCACTGCTGTATTAGACAGTAAACTGCAAAAGGAAAAAAAAATAGGAAGAAAGTAACATTGAAGTCTGTATTAGAATAACAAGTCTGTCTTCTAGAAAGCCTGAAGTCCATGAAGACCAAGTGCTTTGTATGCAAGATAAGCTGCCCCAGTGCACAATGTGTCAATATGGAGTGCCGTCAAAAGACAACCTATTTAAGGAGTATAACCTCAAAACTATAGTTATCCCGGCTGTAAGAGCTGAAACTTCATATTTTTTTATCTTACCTAAAATTGATGATTATATAATATAGTCAGTCTCCTTGGTGTTTGTAAAGCAAGAATCTAAGTCTGGAGAAGAGATCTCCTCACTCAAGCAGCAGCCATAAGGCTTGTCCACAAGAGAAATCTACCACAGAAAGCAATCCTAAGGCCGCACAGTGTGACTCTGCTAGCTTTCAGACCCTTATCAACCATCCAGTTCCCGAAACTGAGCTGCGACAGACACATTTCCTTCCAATGTATGATATTTGAGTAGTGACAAAAATTCTCAAGTCTCAAGCTAGTCATTTTGCAATTTAATTATGACTTTATCTAGTATATCCTTTCGCTTAATGCATGTTTACTGATTTTCACATATGCATGTTTAATATTTATTCTAAACATATGTACACCTTAATTGTTAAATATACTAGACCCCTTGCTCCCATCTTTTGGGCCAGACACAGAAAGATAGGTGTTATTTTAAAGATTCATCGAGGGCTGGAGAGATAGCCTAGTGGTTAAGAGCACCGACTGCTCTTGCAGAGGACCCAGGTTCAATCCCCAGCACCCATGGCGGCTGAGAACCATCTGTAACTCCAATTCCAGGAGAACTCCAGTTCCAGGGGAATCCGACACCCTATTCTGACCTCCGCTGCATTGCACGACACGGGTACACAAACCTACATGCAGACAGTACATTCATACACAAAAATTTTTTAAAAATCATTAAAAAAAAAAAAGATTCATCGAACCTCCTACCAACCTTTCAGTCAATGACAGAGAATACAGAAGTCCAGAAGATGATGCTCTCTGGGCTGGAGAGATGGCCCAGCAGTTAAGAACACTTACTGCTCTCCTAGAGGACCTGAGTTCAGTTCCAAGAATCCAGGAGGAGCAGCTCTCAACCACCTGCCTGTTAACTACACAGTTCCAGAGGATCCAATGACCATTTCTGGCCTCCTCAGGCAACCACATTCATATACACATACATACATACATACACACACACACACACACACACACACACACACACACACACACACTTTATCGGACATAGTGGTACAAGCCTGTCTTGTAGCTTACGCCTTTAATCCTAGCACTTGGGAGGCAGAGGCAGGTGGATCTTTGTGAGTTCAAGGCCAGCCTGGTCTACAGAGTGAGTTCCAGGAGAGCTGGGGCTACAGGGAGACCCTATTTCAAAAAGACCAAAAAAAAACAACAAACAAACAGTTGTTAGAGCCAGGCATGGTGGCTTACGCCTTTAATCCTAGCACTTGGGAGGCAGAGGCAGGTGGATCTTTGTGAGTTCAAGGCCAGCCTGGTCTACAGAGTGAGTTCCAGGAGAGCTGGGGCTACAGGGAGACCCTGTCTCGAAAAGACAAAAACAAAACAACAAACAAACAGTTGTTAGAGCCAGGCATGGTGGTACATGCCTTTAATCCTAGCACTTGGGAGGCAGAGGCAGGTGGATCTTTGTGAGTTCAAGGCCAGCCTGGTCTACAGAGTGAGTTCCAGGAGAGCTGGGGCTACAGGGAGACCCTATTTCAAAAAGACCAAAAAATAATAATAATAATAATAATTCTCTGAATAAAAAGGTTTTTTTCTTTTTTTTTTTTTAAGTTTTTTTTCTATTCAAAAAAAGTTACCTAGTGGCATGGTGGCAATTAAGTCAGCATCCGTGATGTCCTCCACACACCTGCTAGCAATGCACCCCTTGTTTCTCAGAACATCCCTGTTATTTAGTGATGCATGAGTTAACTCACCTGAAGACTAAATGATTCACAACATGGACTTTACCAAGCTAACACACATGCCACCCCTAAAGAAATTCTTAAGTCTGTTAAAGAATAGTGGTAAAAGGTTCCTGCCATTAGTGCTTGTTAACTTAATACCTTCCATGGAGGCAGGACACACCTCACTCCTTTCTAGCCTCTGAAGAGCTTCTTTAAAGCAATGCCTAGCCACTGGTGTGAGTACTGTCTGCTATACATATCCCCAACCCATACACTCAGCCAGGAAGACTGTTGTGAGCTCCAGCCATCCAGGAATATAAGAAAGTTCCAGAGCAGCCTGGACTACACAGTGAGACCCTGTCTCAAAAATAAACTTAAGTAAAAATAAAGCACTACATTTATGTCACCTAAAAGGATGCATCTGAGTTTAAGAGCAAAGATTTAAGGTAAATTGGAGATGGAGCAAGAATAACTGGGTAAGTACCCAAAGTCCCTTCCAAACGGCAACTTCCTCCAAGTGTGGACACTTGAAAGACCATTCACAGAGGGGTATGACCCCGCACTGGCCCTCTTTACATCTTTATAATGCCAAGTGAAAACACAGTCAAAGAAACGGGCCAAAAGTTTCACCACCTAGCTAAATGCTTTGTCACCACATCTATAACCTTCCTAAATTTGCTTCAACAAAAGTTAAGATAGCAAGAATAGATTCTGCACCTAGCACAATGCCTGGCAAACAGCAGGCATGTGATCTCTGGTGTCTTTTCATTCTCAAAAAGAATCTTGACAAGCAGTAAATTATCCCAATCTAAAATATGCATTCCAGTCCCACCCAGTCACCCATACATCCTCAGAACCCACCAAGACCAACTCTTCCCCACAGTCACTCTCACTAAGCAGCAGAATCCACTCCTAGAAGAGCATTTGCACATGTGCATAAATTCAGGAGTGATCCTTCATCTGACATAAGGTAAATTTCAATTCCAAACGTGTTTTGTCTTTAGAATCAAATCCTATTGATGGCATATGTCTTAGGGGATGCCTTTGAGAGGAAAGAAAGTTGTCAAAATTAATGGGTTTTTTTTTTTCCCTTTTCTAGACATCTGGGATATTTGTTTATTATTTCACATTAGTTCTCAAAGTTAAGAAAAGCTGGCCTGGGGGCTGGAGAGATGGCCTAGTGGTTAAGAGAGCCGACCGTGGGGCTGGAGAGATAGCCTAGCGGTTAAGAGCGCCGACTGCTCTTGCAGAGGACCCAGGTTCGATCCCCAGCACCCACATGGCGGCTGAGAACCGTCTGTAACTCCAATCCCAGGAGAACTCCAGTTCCAGGGGAATCTGACACCCTCTTCTGACCTCTGCGGCATTGCACGACACGGGTGCACAGACCTGCATGCAGACAGTACATTCACACACATAAAATAATAAATTAAAAATTAAAAAAAAAAAAAAAAAAAAGAGCCGACCGCTCTTGCAGAGGACCGAGGCTCGATCCCCAGCACCCACATGGCAGCCTGGAACCGTCTGAAACTCCAATTCCAGGAGAACTCCAGTTCCAGGGGAATCCGACACCCTCTTCTGACCTCCGCGGCATTGCACAACACGGGTGCACAAACTTGCATGCAGACAGTACATTCATACACATATAGAAATAAATAAAATTAATAAAAAAATTTAAAAAAAAGGAAAGCTGGCCTGTTTCCTTTAAGAAATTTAATTTTAGAGTCAACATTTTTAATGCATTGCTGTTATTTTTAAAACATACTAGTGCAACCTGGAAAAAAACTCAGCACAAGCTTTTCATAGAACCCTTCCCTGGGCACTTACTAACTTTTTATGTGCCAGGCTCCATGCTTCACACATCAACTCCATCATCTCATTTGTTTAACAAATAGACTCTCATGATTTCTTCAGCCCTGAGCATAAAAAGCAGCAGTGATATTGGTACTAGATACTAGCACTTGTAGCAAATCAGCAATGCCTAACACGAATGTGTTATTCATCTCAACCTGTGTTACTGTGTTGACAACAGAATCTCTTAGCAATGTTGAGACTCAGAGAATACCATCTGGCAACAGGGAAAACTATTATTAAGTGAGTTCAACACTTAAGTCACATTGCTTTCTATAGGTAATAGACAAACATTATCTCAACTGTCCAAAAATTTTAATTCCAATCGTAATTGTATCCTCCCCAAAGGGTTACCCTCCGAATGTCACAAAAAGTGAGATGAAGTGAGAAGCCTCTATTCTCAACTCTTAAAAATGCTGTTCTGCCCGGCTTGGCGGCACACGACTTTAATCCCAGCACTCAGGAGGCAGAGGGAGGAGGATCTCTGTGAGATCAAGGTCAGTCCGTTCTACATAGTGAATTCCAGGACAGCTAGGGCTACAGGGAGATCCTGTCTCAAAAAGACAAAAAAAAAAAAAGAAAAAAAAAAGTGCTGTTCTACATTGTTTTTAACTCCTTTTGAATTCCAGACTCAGCAAATGGGCGATTCCATTTTTTTTTTAATGCAAGGCATAACTAATGAAGCTCTTCAACAGTCCCCTAAATTTAACTACCACCCTCCCAAAAGCAAAACCCGATTTTCAAATTGTTCCAAAATGGGAGATGGGGAAGGGAAAAGAATAATCTATACATATATAACTATTAATAACTATTATTACTATATTAATAACAATGTATTAATAATAATAACAATAACGAACGATTTGCAAGAGGAGACGTTTCGGGTCCGGGTCACAGTAACCCCCGGCCCCGACCGCCCGACCCCGTAGGAGGTCGGCTTCCGGAATGTGCAGACCACCCTTCCCGGCGTACTTCTAGAACGCGGCCAGCGGCGGCTGGAGAGTACCGGCATCCTGAGGCCCGAGCCTGGGCTGGCTGCCCTGACCCGGCCCCGCCGCAGGCCGGGAAGGAGCCGGCATCCCGCCGACAGAACAGCGCAACCCCGGCGCCCTCAAGCCGCCTCTGGGCTCCACGCACGACCCGCCGCTCGTCCCGGGCCTCCCTACCCCGAGCCGCTGCCCCTCAGTCCTCGGCCCAGTACGAACTTCCCGCCGCTTTAGCCGACTCAAAACTCGCCAGCCGCGCTGTGCCTTCCACACCCTGCAGTACGGAGCCTTTCCATTGGCTGTGAGCGACGGGGAAGGCGGGGCCAGACGAAGGCGCCGGGGCGGGGCCGCGTGTTCCCGCCACCTCTTCGAGCATGCCGGGAGTCGTGGTCTGTGCCCTCCCTGCCTGCTGGGAATTGTAGTCTTTGAGCCCTGGAATAAATCGCCTGCCCTTTGGCCCTAAGGGCTTCTGGGAAGTGTGGTTTACAGCCTCTGACTCCTGTGTAATCAGATATTGTGGCCCTCCTAAAACAGCAAGAAACGAAGTAATTATTGCTAGTGCTCGAGATGGCTTGATTTATTAAGTGTGAAGACAAAGGATTGGATGCAAAAGACCTACTTGCCCATGCTGGAAGCCTCTCAGTGTCTTCCTAACCCTTTGCGGCAATTTAGCTGCAGTTCTCTGATGTCAGTTTGCTTTGCTTCACCCGTCTCCCATCAGCTATGAGCCTGGAAACCCTTGTACCTTGGATTGCACCTTCTGAAGCAGAAGAAAAGCCTTAACAGTGTTTACAGAGCTTTAGGGTTGTTTTGTTTTGTTGCCAAGTAAGATATTTCTCTATTATTTTCTAAAGTGGATCCTAAAAATTTGTGTGAGTTTCAGTTCCCCCAAAACCTGAGTCACTGTCCAGTGGGCAGAACAACATTGCTTCTGATGTCTGCCGTTTGCTGCTCAGTACCCTCACCTGGCCCCTTTCCTAACCTATTTGGCCTTCTGCCCCAGTTAGCTGACCTCCCCTAAATAATTCAAGTCTCTCTGCTCCCTGGCTTTGGTTGAGTTTGATCCACGCCAAACTCTGCTGAAGACTGGAAAGAAAAAGGAAAGTGAGTTAAGGTAGGTAGTATTCCTCCTGGCAATGGCGCTTCCAGGTGGATGGGTCCCTCAGTTGAAGGTCACTGCTCTCTGGGCCTCCCTCCAGGATGTAGTGAGGGCAGACCTGTGTGTGTCATGGCTGGAACAAATAACATCATGGCTGCCTCTGAATAAGGAGTTACTGCTCCATCCGGTGTGGCTGGCTCCCACCACCCGCCTTTCTGAACAGCCTCACTGCAGATAAACCTCAGATGACCCTTTCTCCACTGTGTTGTCTGCTCTGTATGGACACCCTGATGGAAATGCAGGCAGAAGGTGAGCACTTGATGAATATTTGTCTGCAAAGAGGTCTCCAGATTCACACATCTCCTGAGTGTGAAGTGCCACAGTGAGATCCTGTGGGCAGAATCCTGTGAGCGAAAGACATTCTGCCCACACAAACACGTATGCGCGTGCACACACACATACGTGCTAAGAAGGCTTGGAACAGGATTTATCTGTTACAGTGTGACCATGTTCCCTTAACCTCACCATAGACATGCAGAAGAAAGGTCCCTGCCTACACGCTGAGTCGACAATTGGCTGACCTTAAAGCACAGTTAAATCAGCAACAGCGCGCGGACTGTTCCTAGGTGGGAATAGACTGTATTCCTGAGCTCGTGTTTCTGGCACTCTCTGGCTTACAGTTAAGTGCTGCTTTGATGCAGCTCTGTTCTAAGGCAGTTGCCAATACCTCCAACACCGCCCACGCATGCTGAGAAGTCCTGCCAGTGCAGAGCATGGCAGGAGACTGGTCCAAGCTGCCATCATGGAGACAGCATGTCTGAAATGCCACCGCTGTGGGTGCAACTCCTGGGCCATAGGGGACCCTCAGCAAATGTTTATGATTTGATAGGTTGGAATAGAGACCAGAAATACACAGGAGGGTGACCAGTCAACCCCCGCAGCTACCGGACTTTGTAAATTAAGAGCTGAACCAGGGAGGAAAGGCTCATGAATATAATCCTGCCATAAAATACCTTTGCGGTCCACACAAATGTTTACCAAACGTTTACTGTGAGCAAGGGATTAGAGTAACCAACTAGCCTTCTAGTTTAATACTTAGGGAAGTGCTATTACTATCTGTTAGGCAGGCACTGTGCTTTTTCACACATTTTACCTCTTCAAATTTGTAGACAGAAGAAAATATATCAAATCATTTAAGAGATCAGGTTCCCTGAGTCTACTTCAAATGTTCTCACAGCCTTGAAACAGGGGTAATTCTTGTAAAGAAATAATTTCATCATGGTAATAAAGACTCGTTCAGAATGGGGTCATACTTATAAATAATCATGAGATTCCTAGTTTCGGAGTCATCGCGGATAAAGCGGGGTTAGGCAATGTAAACACAAAGACTCCAGCTTCCCAGTAGGGAAAATCAACTAAAATTTTGTATATAGAATCTGCACTGACTTGCCAAATAGCCAGGCCCCCGGGCTGTCCTTTTTCAGGTCTAGAGAACCTCTCTGCAGACCTGACAGCTCTAGCCCAGAAAGAGTAAACAGTATGAGGCACTTCGGGAAAGAATGGTGGTGTCTGCCCCATAGTAGAAACTCCATCTCTAGTCATTAGGAAGCAGGCAATCAAGATAGTCATTAGGAAGCAGGCTGCTGGGCAGGTGCTGGCTCCACCCATGAGTCAGTTCAGGAGTTCTTGTCCTTGTTTTTATCTGTGGCGTGGGAACAGTCATCCCGGCCTAACTAGCGATTTGCCTCCCCGAGACCAATGGGAGACCAGGGAGCTGAGGCTGAAAAGACCTTTGATCCATCTGGAACAGTCACTAGAGCGTCCTTATGAGCTACAGTAACACTAGGAAATAGCACCTCCCGGGAGGAGGGAAATGAGAGGCCAGGCGAGGTCTCTAGAGTACCTGCCCTTGCTTTGTACCTGTCCAGTCCCTTGACTCTTGAGCGTTTCTTATGTAGCAGGCATTTATAAGCCAGTGGAAGAGTCAGCTGTGTACATAACTTCCAAGAAAAACATTATATGAAAAAAACATTATATGAAATCAGTTCTTTTCTCATATAACTGTGCAAAGACCCCAGCATCTGTATAAATAGACCGAGCCCCTGAGCCAGAGTGATGGTTAATTGCGATGGTTAACTTGATGAGAATCAGTTGGGAGGCGGGGGGCCTCTGGGTATGCCAGTGGGGATTATCTTGATTATGTTTATTGAAGTGGGAAGACCCGCCCACTGTGGGTGGTACCAAGGCCTGGCTGGGATACCCGGAGGGAGGAGCTAAGCGACAGCATTCACTGCTCTCTGCTTTTTTTTTTTTTTTTTGGTCTTTTCCAGACAGGGTCTCCCTGGAGCCCCAGCTGTCCTGGAATTCGCTCTGTAGACCAGGCTGGCCTTGAACTCACAAAGATCCACCTGCCTCTGCTTCTTAACTGAGGACGTGATGTGACCAGCTGTGTCAAGCTCTGTGGCCTTGACTTCCCCACCATAATGGAGTTTAGCATGAACTCTGAGCTGGAATAAAGCTTTTCTCCCTTACATTGCATTTGCCAGGGTATTTTCTCACAGCAACAAAAGTAACTAAGACAACCAGGACTGACCTTGATCTTCTCAAGGTCTCCTGGAAAACGTAATGAGGTCAGAGCTCCTGGAAGCCTATGGACCCTGTGGACAGCTGCAGCACCAGCTAGTGCCCCCCCGGCTCAGCCCTTCAGTGACTCTCTGTGTTAAGTTCCTTTGTCCTCAGAGTCCAAAATGACAACTCCAAAGAAATTAGACTGTTTTCTTCTCACCCATTTGTGCCCCTTTCCCAAAGCCTAGGGAACAAACTGCGGAAGAGGAGGCGTGGTAGATTGTAAGGGCTGTGGAGAGATAGGGGTGAATCATGAGACTATAGGAATATAGTCTGGACACCTGATTGAACAACATGCCTGTGCATACAAGCTTCTCCAACTGGACTATTGGAACCTTGGGTTGTTCAAAATTTGGACATAGATACTTGCAAAATGCACCAATTACTTAATTGTATGACATACTGAGTAACATCATTGTTATCTGCAAACAACTGTGTCATTGTATTGTAGAATCCCTTAAAAATAAAAATAAAAAAATTAATTAAAAAAAAAAAAGTTCCTTTGTCCTTAAAATATCTATCATGGTTATTGTGTCCCGGGGTAAACTTGCTACATAACAGAAGTTGGCCTTCACAGCTGCAATGTTTTTTTAACTTTTAGCTACATTGTTATTATTTGTGCATGTGCATGCGCACGTGCGCACGTGTGTGTGTGTGTGTGTGTGTGTGTGTGTGTGTGTGTGTGTGTACATCTCAAGGCATACATGGAGGTCACAGGACAACTTGTACAAGTCAGTTTTCTCCTTCCATCACACAGATTGAACTCAAGTTTTCAGGCTTGGTGACGGGCACTTGTGGAGCCATCTCACAGGCACTCTCTCATCAATCCTACGATACGTGCTCTTCATATTTTTTTTTTGGTCTTTTTGAGACAGGGTCTCCCTGTAGCCTCAGCTGTCCTGGAACTCGCTCTGTAGACCAGGCTGGCCTTGAACTCACAAAGATCCGCCTGCCTATGTGTATGAGTGTACTATCTGCATTCAGGTAGGTGCACCCATGTCGTGCAATGCCTCGGAGGTCATAAGAGGGCGTCTGACTCCCCTGGAACTGGAGTCAAAGATGGTTCTTAGCCGCCATGTGGGTGCTGGGAATCGAACCCAGGTCCTCTGCAAGAGCAGTCGGCGCTCTTAACCTCTGAGCCATCTCTCTAGCCCTGCTCTTCATATTTTTAATCTCTCTGAAATCAGGCCATGTCTTGCAATCTGTGCCTGTTGCAGTCAACAGTGGCCTTATTGTTTCTCTATTAGTAGCACATAAAATAATGGAGGTCTTTATACACGATGAAGTCTTAGGTTTAACGAAAGTCTAAGGTGCTGCCGCTTTGCTTGGCTCACTGGGAAGTCTCTGCAGGTCATTTCCCCTCTGGATTCTTCTCCCACATTGTGCCTCAGATCGTCCCACAGGCCTGTGGGAATGGAACTTTCTTCCTGATTCCTGCTTCATATTTTTTGAAAGTGAAGAGAAACCTCTCCAGAGAAAAAGGGAGTCAGTGTGTCGATGGGACGGAACGTGGGTTTGTGAATAAGGCAGACCTTGGTCTGGAACCTTCCTCTGTCATTTGTATAAATTAACCCTGATGAACCTCAGCTTTCCACCCTCACCCCATCAGCATATGTTACCTCTGTTCATGGACAGCATATGTAGAATTCTTGACCCAGAAGATACTCAGGAAAGGTGGGTCCCTCCTGCTCAGCCCTTTCTTATTTCCTCCTTTTGAGCATCCCACAGTCCCTTTCTCCCACCACTCCATTGCCAGAAGCCAAGCTAGAAGCAGCTGCCATTAGGCATCCTCAGTGGCTAGTCACAGACTCAGGTCGGATAACTGTATGTGCTTATATCCAGCTGCCAAGTTACCAACCGGGAAAGGAAGGCAAGCTTGTTCAGAAACAAAAGCAAATTGTCACTTTTATTTTTGCCACCATCCAACTCTGGTCATGTTTTGATTTCAGGACTGCTTCAAGATCTGCGGACAAATAAGCATGATTAAGAGGCTCAAAAAGGCTCTAAGCAGAACAAAGTCCTTTTCTTACAAAAGAATTGGGAAGCTCATTGCTAAATACAGTTACTGCATAGAAAAGCATTTTCCGTTTCCCAACCATTGCCATCAGCACCACCCCTTGCCTACCAATAACCTATCAGGAATTGTTTCTGCCAGATAAGCTCTATCATGTTCTTGCAGTAGCTCATGCCTGGGTGTTGTCTGAAGTACTTTAGAAAGCTAGTATTAACCCAGTATTCCGAGCACCTCTGGGAAGTGAGGTAACATTGCTAGCCCATTTTATAGTCAGAGAAATTGCGACCCAGAGAACTCTGGAATCTTACCCAATGCCACAGAGCCGATAAGGCGTGGAGCCAGGATCAGAACTTATCTGTGTGGTATCGAGGGAGCATGGGGTGGCAGCACAAAGAAGGGTCCATGCTCCCTGATCTTCAGAGAGTGGTCGTCTGAGTGAGTGGCTGAGTGGCTCTTTCTGTGGCTTAGGAGTAATAGCATATTAGGCCAGCCAGAGTTCTGTAGGAATCCATGGCTCAGGGCTCTATATGAACTACCAGGTATCCCTTCTGACTCCTCTGCCATATGTGTGGATCCTGTGGCTCCCTCTAAGCTCAAGTAAGGACATCTCAGCTTTAGGCCTTAGAGGAAGGAGGCCACGAGGGGACACACATGACTGGTACTTCTCAGCTTTGGAATTTGGGACACACTTCTTAATTTTTTTTAATTTTTATTTATTCTTTGAATATTTCATAGTTTTGAAATTCAAGACATAAACAATAGCATTTGGAGACTTTCTAGAGCATGGAAGTTAGAGAACTGAAGGTCAAGGCTCTGAAGCAAAGTCTAGAATCTAGCAGAACATTCAGGAAACTTCTGTCCACTCCAATATTACATGTTTCCTTGAGAGGGGGGACAAATTCAGGAAGAGGAAAAAGAAAGGGTAACAATGCTGGGGTGTCCCTGAGAAGGGCACAGACTCACACCGAGACAACACTCTGTGAAGGCCCAGGAAGCGGACACCATTGGTAAGCCAAAGAGAGAGACCTCAGGGAGACCAACCCTACTGGATGACACCTTGACCTTGAATTCTGGCTGGAGAGATGGCCTAGCGGTTAAGAGCACCGACCGCTCTTGCAGAGGACCCAGGTTTGATCCCCAGCACCCACATGGCAGCTGAGAACCGTCTGAAACTCCAATTCCAGGAGAACTCCAGTTCCAGGGGAATCCGAGACCCTCTTCTGACCTCCACGGCATTGCACGACACGGGTGCACAGATTTGCATGCAGACAGTATATTCCTACACATAAATAAATAAATAAAATTAATAAAAAATTAAAAAAAAAAAAGACCTTGAATTCTACTTCCAGTCCTGTGTGGAAATACATTCCACCATGTAAGCCACCTAGTAGTCCCAGCCATAAACATGGTACCAACACTCCCAGCTGTAGAGCTCTCAGGAGACTGCGCCTGTGGACTCGGGAGCTGTCCTCACAACCTAGTAATCTGCTTGTGATCCAGGTCAGGAATCCTTCCTTCATCACTTGGGATAGAGGGCAGTTTCCATAAAACCAGAAATGTGAGCCAGGCGTGGTGGCACACGCCTTTAATCCTAGCACTTGGGAGGCAGAGGCAGGCGGATCTCTGTGAGTTCAAGGCCAGCCTGGTCGAATTCCAGGACAGCTGGGGCTACAGGGAGACCCTATCTCGAAAAGACCAAAAAAAAAAAAACAAAAAAAAACCAGAAATGTGAACTAAGGGAGAGGTGTGGGTACAACTCTATTTTAGACTTTTTTTTTCTTTTTTTGAGACAAGGTCTTCCTGTAACCCCAGCTGGCCTGGAACTCGCTCTGTAGACCAGGCTGGCCTTGAACTCAGAGATCCACCTGCCTCTGCCTCCCAAGTGTTAAGATTAAAGGTGTGTGCCACCATGCCTGGCTTAAAGATGGTTCTTAGTCACCATGTGGGTGCTGGGAATTGAACCCAGGTCCTCTGCAAGAGCAGTCAGTGCTCTTAACCTCTGAGCCATCTCTCCAGCACCTATACTTTTTTTTTTTAATGTGCGAAAGTATTTTGCCTGCAAGGATGTCAGTGCACCTAAGCATGCAATGCCCATGGAGGCCAGAAGAGAGCATCAGATTCCCCTGGAACTGGAGTTACAGATGGTTGTTAGCTGTCATGTGGGTGCTAGTAGTCAAACCTGGGTCTTCTGCATGGCAAAAGGGGACAGGAATGAAGGTGTGGAACTTCAATTACAGAGGCCTGTGGAAGACATTAATCTTCATGGTCATCCCAGATGGACAGGTATGGTTATCACAGCCTCGTGTGTGAGAAAGAGAACCTTTAACTGTGGTCTGGCAAGGGTCGAATGTGATCCATCCCTCCAAGCTTTACTGGGTAGAGGTTTGGTCCCCAGTGTGACAACATTAAAAGATTCTGGAGGCTAGGTGTTGTAACACATTCCTGAAACTGCAGCACTCAGGCAGAGGCAGAAGGATCTTGAGTTCAAGGCCACCATAGACTACAGAGAGAGACACTTTCAAAAGAGAGAAAGGGAGGAGGGGAGAGGAAGAGGGAGGACAGGAGAGAGAGAGAGAGAGAGAGAAAGAGAGAGAGAGAGAGAGAGAGAGAGAGAGAGAGAGAGAGAGAGAGAGAATGTTAAGAGGTGAGGCCTGCTGGATCCCTTAGGTCCTGGGGGTGTGGCCCTTGGATTGGAAGGGATTGGTTTCATTCACATTTTCCCGCCATTGGACACAGAACGTGTCATGACACAGCCACTGGGGCTCTTGTCAGCACCATGCTGTTTGGATCTCCTAAACTGAAAGCTACTTCTTTACAAGTTACCCAGCTTCAGTATTCCATTATAATAACAGAAATGGACAAATATAGCTAGTTAGTAAAGAGTGGGGCTTTATACCCTAGACTGCCTGACTCTAAAGCGGTGATAACTCCACATTGCCTCTTAAAACTGGATAAGTGGCCATTTTCCCTCTTTCTGCACAAATGTCTCTGGCTAATACCTTGGGAGAGAATGAATAATCAGCAAGTTAATAAATTATACTCACTTCCCGAAAACAAGCCGATTGTTATTTTGCCTCTCACAGGTGTGGCTTGATTACAGACCATTAGTGACCATTAATAAAAGAAACCCAGGCTGCAATTCACAAGCATGTTTGAATTTCCCAAGACTTGCATTTCCCACCAGGGAGCTGAGCTCAGCCAATATTTTCACGCGCTAACACCTGCAGCAGAAGCATAAAGCACAATTTAACTGAGGTAACATTTTTCGTTGGGAATTTAAACAAAAACCCAAGGATAATTTGTGGACTTGATCATCCCTTCCCATGACCGTCATTGGTCTTAGCTTACCACAGGGAACACCCCCAGGGGTCCTGAAAAATCTGTTAACCAGCTTGAAGAGGTTTCAGTTCATATTGGAGAGCCCTTTGGTGCCTTTCCTGGTTTAACCTAAAATTACTCATTTATTATTAAACAAATATTGGCTGAACACCAGTGATAGCCCTACTGTGCTAGGGCCTCAGGGCAGGGAGGAACAGGACAAGACGGGAGGCAAAGGGACTTAAACCGACAGAACATATAGGCTTGGGGATGATGTGGGGCTGACGGAATCAGTGGCCCTATATTCCAATGTCCATGAGGAAAACTCCTTCTTACCCAACAGAGAAGCTATTGAAAAGAAATTCCAGCCCCTTTCCATCATTCCTTCCAGGTAAAGAGAGGTGAGATCAACTTGAGGCAGGGTGTCTCTCTGTCTCTGTCTCTCTGTCTCTCTCTATGTCTCTCTCTAGCTCCATTTCTCACCATACTGTACTCTTCCTCATATGATATTGTGATATGAGGTAGATGGGTGAGGTGAAGTGAATGATAGAGGCCATGTCATGTGCGGTGTTACTGGGCCAACATTACAATTACCTGAGACAAAAGGCCTGCTTGTTAATTTTTCTTTTTTGAGACAGGGTCTCCCTGTAGCCCCAGATGACCTGGAACTCACTCTGTACACCAGGCTGGCCTTGAACTCACAGAGATCCTCCTGCCTCTGCCTCCCAAGTGCTGGAATTAAAGGTGTGCACCACCACGCCCTTAAATTGTTTTTTTTTACATATATATATTTTCTATCAAATCTAGACCCCTGTCCCCCACCCTATCCCCCCACCCCACCAGAGCTCATGCATTCTGCCAAACATGCTTTTCATCTCTTTCTCAGTCTTTCTTAATATTCTCCATGTGGAAGTTGACTGTTTTGAGCAGAAGTTCACTGCTTCAGTCAGTTCTTTGATGCAGTCCTTTCTGTTGTTGTTGTTGTTGCTGCTGTTTCCAATATGCATTACTCCCAACTGCTTGGACAAAAGCTCAAGGGGCCGTGCACAAGAAACTTACAACGAGGTAATTGGCACTAGCATCCACAGATGAGGGACACCATTCCTCGTTTGTTTTTCTGGGACTATGTTACTTCACTCAGCATGATGTCCTCTAGCTCCAGCCATTTTCCTGCAAAGCTCATGATGTCATCTTTCTTTACCGCTGCATAGAACTCCATTGTGTAGATGTACCACATTTTCTCTATCCACTCATCAGTTGAGGGGCACTTGGGTTGGTTCCAGCTCCTTGTTATTGTGAAGAAAGCTGAAATAAACATGGCCGTGCATTTATCTCTGCGGTGGGGTGAGTCTTGAGGGTACATGCCCAGGAGTGGTATGGCTGGGTCTGGTGACAAGTTCATTCCAAGTCTTCCAAGGGTTCTCCATGCTGCTTCCCATAGTGGCTGTATGAGTTTACATTCCCACCAGTGGATGAGTGTTCCCCTTTCCCCACAACCTCTCTAGCACTTGGTATCATTTGTTTTCTTGATCCTAGCCAGTCTTATTGGAGTAAGATGATATCTTAAAGTGGTTTTGATTTGCATTTCCTTAATGATTAGTGATGTTGAACACTTCTTAAGGTGTTTCTCAGCCATCTCTAATTCCTCATTTGTGAAGTCTCTGTTCAGCTCTTTGCTCCATCTATTGAGTGGGTCATTTGTTTTCTTTCTTCTTTGTTTTTTGAGTAGTTTATATATTCTGGAAATCAATGCTTTGTCAGATGT
>VZQC01000008.1:3364817-3407405 GCA_009823505.1 Rhizomys pruinosus | reverse complement strand
AGATAAAGAGGATGAGAAAGAAAACGAAAAGGAGTCAGATGATAAACCTGAAATCAAAATGTTGGTGAAGTAGGAGGAGGAAGAGGAGGAAGAAGAGGAGCAGGAGGAGGAGGAGGAGGAGGAGGAGGAGGAGGAAAGGAAAAGTATATTGACCAAGAAGAACTCAACAAAACAAAGTCTATTTGGACCAGAAATCCTGATGACATTACTAATGAAGAATATGGAGAGTTCTACAAGAGCCTGACCAATAATTGGGAAGAACACTTGGCAGTGAAGCATTTTTCAGTTGAAGAACAGTTGGAATTCCAAGCTCTTCTTTTTGTCCCAAGACGTGTTCCTTTTGATCTATTTGAAAACAGAAAGAAAGCCGGGCATGGTGGCGCACACCTTTAATCCTAGCTCTTGGGAGGCAGAGGCAGGCGGATCTTTGTGAGTTCAAGGCCAGCCTGGTCTACAGAGTGAGTTCCAGGCCAGCTGGGGCTACAGGGAGACCCTGTCTCAAAAAGACCAAAAAAAGAAAACAGAACAACATTAAGATGTGTGTACACAGAGGTTTTTTTTTCTTTCTTTCTTTTTTTTTTTTTTTATCCTGTTTTTGGTATTTTTGAGACAGGGTCTCCCTTTTAGTACCAGCTGTCCTGGAGCTCGCTCTGTAGACCAAAGACCAGGCTGGCTTTGCACTCACAGAGATCCACCTACCTCTGCCTCCCGAGTGCTGGGATTAAAGGCGTGCGCCACCACGCCCGGCTTACACAGAGTTTTAATCATGGATATCTGTGAGGAGTTAATTCCCAAATATCTGAATTTCATTAGAGGTGTGGTGGATTCTGAGGATCTTCCTCTAAATATTTCCTGTGAAATGTTGCAGCAAAGCAAAATTTTAAATTATTAGAAATAATTTGGTCCAAAAATGCTTAGAACTGCTCACTGAAGTGGCAGAAGATAAAGACACATACAAGAAGTTTTATGAGCAGTTCTCAAAAAATGTAAAGCTTGGAATTCATGAAGACTCCCCAAACCGGAAGAAGCTTTCAGAGCTACTTCAATGCTACACCTCTGCTTCTGGGGATGAGATGGTTTCTCTCAAGGACTATTGCACCAGAATGAAGGAAAACCAGAAACACATCTATTTTGTCACAGGTGAGACCAAGGACCAAGTGGCTAACTTGGTCTTTGTGGAATGGCTCCATAAGCACGGCTTATATGATTGAGCCCGTTGATGAGTATTGTGTCCAACAGCTGAAGGAATTTGAGGGCAAAACATTAGTGTCAGTCATCAAAGAGGGCTTGGAACTTCCAGAAGATGAAGAAGAGAAACAGAAACAGGAAGAGAAAAAGACAAAGTTTGAAAACCTCTGCAAAATCATGAAAGACATCCTGGAAAAAAAGGTTGAAAAGGTGGTCGTGTCAAACAGATTGGTGACATCCCCATGCTATATTGTCACAAGTACATATGGGTGGACAGCAAATATGGAAAGGATCATGAAATCTTAGATCCTAAGAGACAACTCTACAATGGGTTACATGGCAGCAAAGAAACACTTGGAGATAAACCCTGACCACTCCATTGAGACCTTAAGGCAAAAAGCAGAGGCCGACAAGAACGACAAGTCTGTGAGGGATATGGTCATCCTGCTCTATGAAACTGCACTCCTGTCTTCTGGCTTCAGTCTGGAAGATCCCCAGACACACGCTAACAGGATCTACAGGATGGTCAAAGTTGGTCTAGGTAAGCTGTGAACTATATCATGTTAGAAAGAAAAATGAAAAAAAATTAAAAAAGAAAGAAAAATGACTGCTGGGGTATTATTAACTTTGAGCATTTAAGACAGAATAGGTTCATCTTACCCTGTTGGGAAAACTTAGCTGTAGCTGAGGATAGAGAACTCTGAACTAATCTTGCCTCAACCTCCTAGTGCTGGGATTAAAGGCACTTGCTTGAGTGAGATTGGTTTGGGTTGTTTTGAAACATGGGTCCCCCTATATAGCTCCAGCCAGTCCTTACATATTGAGAGTCTGCTTTCCAGTATTGCGTTTCAAGCAGGTAGTAAGGCAGGCTGCTGGAGCATTGTCTCAGGGCGAGGAGAACTTGGATGCAGCTCTTGCACGAGACCTTGAGATTCTAGCACCCACATGGTGCTGACTA
Organism: Rhizomys pruinosus; assembly: GCA_009823505.1. NCBI lineage: Eukaryota > Metazoa > Chordata > Mammalia > Rodentia > Spalacidae > Rhizomys > Rhizomys pruinosus. The sequence continues at coordinate 3,405,259 of VZQC01000008.1, read as the reverse complement.
TAGTTACAGGGGATCCAGTGCCCTTTCTGGCCTCTGGGCACCAGCTATGTACAGTGCATTCTATATACAGGCAAAAACTCAGCTTTACGAGTAAATTTAGCCTGTTTAGCTGGCTTTAACACCTCTTAACACTTTAAATTTCTAAAACAAGGCATTGATGAGGATGATTCCACTGCTGATGACACCAGTGCTGCTGTAACTGAGGAGATGCCACCCCTTGAAGGAGATGACGACACCTCACGAATGGAAGAAGCAGACTGAACTTCACCGGAAGAACCACTCGACCACATGTTCAATACTTACCTTCATTCCTTCTGATAATATATTTTCCAGGATTTTCGTTAATTTTTGTTAACATTTTAAAAACCTGTGTGGCAGGATAACTTAAGGGGAAGATAGATTTCCTTCTACTTTCAAGTGATACTGTGATACCTTAGGCAGTAAAGTGAAGCTAGGGAGGCTTTTTCTAGTCTCACTGAGGCTCACAGTAGAACATTTGCTGTAGGACATAATGTAACCTACTGTGCTCTGAAGTGTTTAGCTGTCAATTTGGATTCTTTGGTAGACCAAAGTTATTTGTCACTAAAGTGTTCTGAGCTATGTCTTCAAGTTTAAAAGAAAGTTGTTAGAATCTTTTTAAGGCTCCATCCCCTGCAGTTAATTCTGCATGTACTAGTCCTAGAAATAAGTATGTAAGCAGAAACAACTCGATGGGAGGATTCCCCTACATGGCTTGTTTTCCAAAGTAAAGTATAAAAACAAAACTCATAAGCTTCCCTAGGTCTTGTAATTCATCAAGGCTTGTGAATGGAAATGTAGTGCCCAGGTCACATTCTGCTTCAAAGGTAAATACAGATGAGAAAAAAAAAACTACCAACTTTTAGTGTTCCTGGGAGGTATGAGTTAGTCATAGTTCCCAAGGACCTTAATACATATGGGTTCTTAGTGTTCGGTAATACATACAATTCTCTCTTCTTAATTAGCATGTTTCCTCAGTGACTGACAGGGTTAGGTTTAGGGTTAGGGTTTAAGGTTCAGGTCCCACTGAGGGTCCCACTGAGAGCAGTGGTGTAATACAAAGACCCCCCCAAAGGGACATAGGAATAGGTCACAGAACTGTCACTCTTACCTGTGTTGTATGTGAATCAGTATACCTGCCTGCAATTTCAATTCCAGGTGACCTTTCCACTCAGCTCCTTGCCATGGAGAAGGAAATATGGTAGGCACCCTGGGGTGATAGCAAAGTAATGGAGGCACACGGTGCATGGGCTAGTCAGTAGGGTGTGTAAACGGGATATCTTATGAAACAGTCTGTGGCAGAGCAGCAGTGAAGTCAGAGTGATGAACCAACATTCCCCGGAGAATGTGCCACGCATCAGTGGTCCTGCCAGCTTCCCAACACCAAACAAGGATGGGGCACATTGTATCTGTGCTTTGTGCAAGATTTCCAATGCTCGTCAGCATATTTAACTCCTATAAACAAAGAGGAAACACAAATCCTGCTTAATCTCTGACTTCCCTAACTCACACGGGCAACATCCATCACTGTTTGACAGCCCTAAGGTAAGGCAGAGCACACTTGAGGGGACAGGGCTAGAATATTCCAGAAGCTCAAATGGCGCTTCTGAGCTGCTTCTTACCTCTGCTATTCCCACTGATAACTTTTTGCACTTTCATTTGGGTCTCCCAATTAGAATCTGTTCTTTAGTCTGTGTCTTGGGACAGTCACAAATGTGTGCATGAAGTCCCTGTTAATCAAATGTTCTCTGCCTCCCTGCACCCTCCTAGACACGGGAACACACAATCAAAGCTCTATGAGGCAAAGAGCGCCTTGTGGTGCTGGGGTGAGGTACCGAGAAGCCTTCTATGAAAGAGGAGTTCTAGGAAACGGTCAGAAATAAGAGACAGAGGACATGGTAAAGGCCCAGAACACAGAGTAGATTTCTGGGATGAAGGGTAGGACATGAGAAGAGGGGAAGGTTGGGCTTCCTGAGCCCAGAGTCATCACACAAGGCTGGGGTGGGTGTGACATGCCTGGATTTGTGGACAAGAGCAGCAGGTCCAAGACCCTTGGGGTGGGCCTGAGGGCTGGTCAGGGCGGCTGGTGTGCACACCCCTGCCCCCTCACACACAAACACACACAATGTGCTTTATTTTTTTTTAATTTTTTTTATTAAGGAATTTTTATTTTATTTTATTTTATTTATTTTTGTATGTGTATGAATGTACTGTCTGCATGTAGGTTTGTGCACCTGTGTTGTGCAATGCTGTGGAGGTCAGAAGAGGGCGTTGGATTCCCCTGGAACTGGAGTTAAAGACGGTTTTCAGCCGCCATGTGGGTGCTGGGGATCGAACCCGGGTCCTCTGTAAGAGCAGCCGGCACTCTTAACTGCTAGACCATCTCTCCAGTCCCCACAGTGTGCTTTAAGAGGTCAAGATGGTACAACTTCTTTGTCAATATCATTGAAAGATGGATTTTATTTCTTCTCTCCTTTGTATGTGTGTGTGTGTGTGTGTGTGTGTGTGTGTGTGTGTGTGTGTGTGCGTGTAGAAGCCAGCAGTATCTTTTTCAATCTCTCTCCACCTTACTTTTGGAGATACAGCCGCTTCTCTGAATCTGGAGTTCCCCATCTACATAGCTTGGCTGACAATGAGCTCCAGAACTTCTGGTACAGACACATGACACCATGCCTAGCTTTTGGCTTTACATGAGTTGCTGGGCCGGGCATGGTGGCCCACGCCTTTAATCCTAGCACTTGGGAGGCAGAGGCAGGTGGATCTCTGTCAGTTCAAGGCCAGCCTGGTCTACAGAGTGAGTTCCAGGACAGCCAGAGCTACAGGGAGACCCTGTCTCAAAAAGACCAAAAAAAAAAACATGGTTTGCTGGGAGTTCTAACTCGGGTCCTCAGGCTTACAAAGCAAGTACTCTAACCAGTGAGCCATCTTCCCACTCCTGCCTGATCCTTTAATCTGGATTGGCCTTGCTGTTTTCTGGGGTTGGCAAGGATAATGTACAAGCGGAACACCATGTGACTTCCAGCCCAGATCATCAGCTCTTGCTGTTTCTATCGAGGCTTCTCTGAATATTCTCTCTAGGGTGAGCAGCTGTCCTAATCACGTCTATAGTGCTAAAGGAAGCTTCAGCCAGTCACATGGAGAAGCATGTGTGGAAAGCTGACCAGCCAGCCCCGCTGCTCAACTGTGCCTGCCCAACCTCCAGACAAATCAATGCAGTTTCCATCCTAGAGAATCCAGTCTAATAAACACAGTGAGAAGAATCAAGGCCAGCTGGCTGCCAGGATCAAGGCTTGGCCTCATCCCCTGCCATGATGGTGAGCATCTCAAGTCACCCTTGCCGAGGCCCAGCCATTGTCAACTGGAGACCAGCCGTGCCCCAATTCCCAGCCCAAAGAACTGTCCACACCATATGACAGAACTATTGTTTTACACCACTTGCTTCTGGGGTGATTTGTTCTACAGCTCACCAAGACACCTGACAAGCTCAGGCGCCAGGGGAAACAAGCTATTGTGTGTTGTTTTTTTTTTTTTTTTTTTTGGTTTTTTTGAGACAGGGTCTCCCTGTAGCCCCAGCTGTCCTGGAACTCACTCTGTAGAACAGGCTGGCCTTGAACTCACAAAGATCCACCTGCCTCTGCCTCCCAAGTGCTAGGATTAAAGGCGTGCGCCACCACGCCCAGCAACAAGCTATTGTTAAATGATTGAAAAGCTTCATCTTGGGAAGAAGAAAGGAGTTCTGGAGTATGATGTGGCAATGGCCCTCAACAGTGTGCCTGCCCTTAACACCACTGAACCAAACACGTCCAAATGGCCACCATAATGCATTTTACAACACATGTATTTTACATAATTAAAATTTGTGTTAATCTTGTGAAAAGATAGGCTGTTGTGCATGCTTACACGCTTCTCAGGGACATGTTTCCTGTCTCCTAGTCCATTGTCACCCTGTCCTCTGCCCAAGCAGGCATCATTTCAGAGCCACCACTCTGAAAGCTTGGGAGCGGTGGCTCTGGAGAAGAAAACATCTGCAGGGAGGGTCCCACTGGCAGACGGGCTTCATCTGCTCATGAAAACCTAGCACGATTCCAGGCACCATGTGGCAAGGCTGAGTCAGTAGATGATTTGTTCCCATGGTAGGCCTGTGTCTGCAAAGGTTTCATACATTCCTGGGTCAAATCCACAGCTCTGATGTAAAGCCAGGTAAAGCCTCTCTTCATGGAAGGATTCATCTCCTTGCAGGGCTCCAAGTCAAGTCCGCCTTGAGTAGCCAAAGGCAAAGTGCAGCCTTGAGTTCAAGTTCTGTATTAGAGAGAACAGAGCCCAGAGAAGCCTTGTGAAAGGGAAGCCATTGTGTAGGAAGGAGAGGGGATTAGGCAGGGCCCAGGGTGAGCATGGTCGCCAGGCCTCAGGCAGTCTCTGCAGCAGGGACCAGAGTCCTTCTCTAGACACAGGCTCCTTGGCAGAAGAGGGTACTGGCAGGTCAGTGATGCCTTCTGGCACTTCTTAACTCCTAATGAACTCTGTGGGGCAGCAGCCATGTTCCTTGACTATAAACCCAGTAGAGTCCAGCTGAGACCAGACCCCAGTAGGCTCTCCAAACTTGTTCACAGAACTGAAATGTGGGCAGAACTGGACCCAGCCCCACCCATTCATGAGTTCCCAAGGGGGCTTTCAGTGTGCATACAACTTTTACGGAAAGCTGAGACCCTTCTCCCTTGATATATATATATATATATATATTCCTGCCCATTTGCATTTGGGTATGACTCAGAAAGTGTGATGACATGTGACCAAGAGCCTGGGGTGAGATGCCAGGGGTCTTGTCATATACAATAGAGGCCAACTGGGCCTTTGACTCAAGTGGAGCCCAAAAGTCTCTTCCTCTAAGGACTTTAAATAAGACATGGAGAAAAGAGATAAGGAATGAGACAGACACCTGGTATGGAGACATACCCTGACACAAGGACATACAGTATACATGAGTACACAGAACACATACCCAGCCTCACATACAGACACACATGCACACAGACCCCCCCACCAAACATAGGCATACACATGCGTACACAAGTGCATACACACACAGAGAGAAAGAGGGACAGACAGACAGGCAGACAGACAGAGAGACAGAGAATTCAAGCAGCTTTTGCCCCTGTTCAAGCTAGCAAAATTCACCTGTTAGTTGAAGATCCTTTTGTCCCTGCCTCTAACCTCATGGGTTCATCCAAAGAAGAATCCTAAAGATGCCTACCGCCAGGTGCCTCTGTAGGCTATTTCACGACACAATGGAAAATAAGAGAAATCTTGGCAAACTTTAAAGAAAACACAGTTAATTGCCACTGGCATTGTCTCCAGTTACACAAGCAAGCCCTGGGTTTAATGACATGCATTATTGTAATCGGCCTGCCAATCACACTGTGAAATATTTCATTTTTGACATAATTACAGTAGAATACCCACAACCCATCAATACTTTGGATAAGGCAAGATTGATATTGCGGTCTCAAATGGGACCTGACGGAGAAACGATGGCTTTTGTTCCAGAAGACAGGCAGGAGGGGCCGTGTGTCCTCCACACTTGGGGCCGGGGCCGGGGGACTGTCTGGAACGTTACTCGTGGGAGGCGGGGAACCCCACACACCCGACCCATAATGAGGGATTTTCAATTACTCAAGCCTCCAATAGGCTATTCTTATGGCACTGCAAATCCGGAATGAATACCATAACCAGGGGCCTTTACACTATGGGAAGGGGGGCTGTGGTGAATGGCTCTTTTATGTTAATTTAGCTCGTTTTACTTATTAGTTCCTTGCTGTAGATCCATTTTAGTCGTGTGTACCAGTCTCACAAGTAAAACACCCCAACGAGAACTGTATGGTTTGAGCCCTCAGCTCCCCCAGGTGGTTCAGCAGTGACCGCCCCACCCCTTTCCTCTTTTCATTTCTAGGGAGAGCTTTAGTTTCCTCCAGGTCCTCAGATAGGTTGTTCAAAGAAGGGCACATCTTTTTTTTTTTTTTTTGGTGACCCCTCCCTCTACTCTCTTAGTCAGCTATCTGTCCCTGTGATAAACATCATAACCAAAGGCAGCTTGGGGAAGAAGGGGTTTATTATTTCTGCTTCCAAGTCACAATCCAGCATTGAGGGAAGTCATGGCAGGAAGTGAAGCAGAGACCACATAGGAACGCTGGTTACTGGCTAGCTTCTTCTGGTCTGTAGTCAGCCAGCTTTTTTACAAAAATATTTTTTTGATTTATTTATTTTTATTTATTTATTTATTTATTTATTTATTTATTTATTTATTTATTTATTTTTGGTCTTTTCGAGACAGGGTCTCCCTGTAGCCCCAGCTGTCCTGAATTCACTCTGTAGACCAGGCTGGCCTTGAACTCACAAAGATCCGCCTGCCTCTGCCTCCCAAGTGCTAGGATTAAAGGCGTGTGCTACCACGCCCGGCTTTTTTTTGTTTTGTTTTTTTGGTTTTTTTGGTTATTTTTATTTTGTGTGAGTGTTTCGCATACGTGTAAGTACACTCATTTGTGTCTCATGCCTTTGGGGGCCAGAAGAAGCTATTGGATCCATGGGAACTGGAATTATAGATGGTTGTTAGCTGTCATGCGGTTGCTGGGAACTAAACCTGGGTCCGCTGCAAAAGCAGCCAGTGCTCTTAACCACTGAGCAATTTCTCCAGCTCCTCAGACAGATTTCTCATACATCCACCTGCCCAGGTGTAGCGCCATGCACAGTGCATCAGGCCCTCCCATATCAATTAGCAATCAATTGGCCCACAGACCAATGTGAATCAACCCCCAATGGAGAACACCTTAGATAGTCTGGGCTAGGTCAGGTTGACAGCTGGAGCTAGCTAGGAGGCTCATTCCATGGGTGCTAAAGATGGAGAAGTGGGGAGCCTAGCTCTGGGAAGAGCAAGTCTTCCCTGAAATCTCCCTTCTAGAAGTATCACCTAGTGAGGTCCTGACTTGGGATATGGGGAGATAATTGAGTTAGTGAAGTGTTTGCTGGGCAAACATGGGAACATGATATCAGATACACAGAACCGATATAAAAAAGCTATATAAAAGAGCCAGGTGTGGTGGCGCATGCTGTAATCCCAGCGTTGGAAAAAGAGACAGGCAGATCTCCAGGGCTCGTTGACCAACCAGCCTCACCTGATCAGAGGGTCCAAGGCCAATGAGAGACTCTGCCTCAAATAAACAAGGTGGATGGTGTCTGAGGAATGAAGTCCTGGGTTGACCGCTGGTGTTCTCACACGGGGGCAGTACCATCTCTGGGCAGGTGGGCCTGGGCTTTGTAAGAAAAGAGCCAAGCAAGCTGGCGGAGCAGCGTCCTCCATGGTCTCTGCTTAGGTTCCTGCCTTGACTTCTGTCAATGATGGACTATAACCTGTAAACCAAATAAACCCTTTCCTCCCCCCAAAAGGAAAGCAAAGCAGAGCATAGAGGGCTTTTCTTCTGCCTGGGCTGTTCCACGCAGCATCATGTTCTCAGAGTTCATCCGTATTAAAGCAAGGGTCAGAACTCCCTTCCTTTTTCAGGCTGCATAATATCCCACTGTCTGGACTGATTCCATCTCCCTTATTTATCCATGTGTTGATGGACATTTGGGTTGTTTCCTCTTGGCCACTGTGAATAAGCCTCTAAGAACATGGTACAAAAATAGGTCTGAATCTAGCTGGGCTTGGTGGTGCACACCTTTAATCCTAGCATTTGGGAGGCAGAGGCAGGTGGCTCTTTCTGAGTTCAAGGCCAGCCTGGTCTACAGAGTGAGTTCCAGGACAGCTGGGGCTATAGGGAGATCCTGTCTCGAAAAGACAAAAAAAAAAAATATATGTCTGACTCCATGCCTGCAGAGTGGACTAGGTGGTGGGGCTATTAACAACATTTTGAGGAATCACCACACTGACTTCAATGACAGCTGCACCGTTTCACATTCCCACCAAGAGCAGAGAAAGGTTCCAAGTTCTCCAATCCTCACCTGCACTTGTTATCTTCTGGCTTGGGACTTAGTCTGGTTTTTCTGATAGTAGCTATCCGTATGAATGTGAGGTACGGAATCATTCACAGTGTGTGTATATCTGTGTTTCTGTTGCATGTGTGTGTGTATGTGTTCCTGGTGTGCATGTAGAGGTCAGATATGGGTGCTGGCCCACCCTCCTTTCTCTTACTTAGCTATCTGCTTTATAATTTTTGTGTATACTGAGGGCAGACAGTAAACTTCTCAGGTTCCCTTGGTACAGACGGTCTCTGGTAGAAGTACAGTTGTCCCTGAGCATCCACGTGGGCCTAGCTTCTGGAACCTTGTGGATACCAAGGCCTGAGAGTGCTCAAGTCCCTGCGTAGAATAAGTGTGCATTCTCTTGAAAACTTTAGGTCAGTTACAGATCACTCATAACACCTCTCACAAGATCAATGCCATGAAAATCATCATTCATGCCACGAAAATCATCATTCAGGGAATTATGATCACTATTAAAAAGTCTGCACATGTTTGGGCTGGAGAGATGGCTCAGTGGTTAAGAGTGCTGACTGCTTTTGTAGAGGACCCGGGTTTGATTCCTAGAACCCACATGGTGGCTAAGAACCATCTTTAACTCCAATTTCAGGGGAATCTGATGCCCTCTTCTGACCTCCGAGGCATTGCACGACACTGTGCACCAACCATGCAGACAGTACACTCATACACATAAAAAATAATAAATAAATTTTTAAAAAAGTCTGCACATGTTCAATAAAGACACATTTCTTGTTTTTCCATCCACGGTTATTGAGTCCATGGATGTGGAGCCTACAGTGATGGAGTGCTGCCTTCGCCAACTCTGCTGGTGAACTGAGAAAGGGGCAGAACCGAGAAGTGAAGTGAAGGATCGGGTGAGCTGTCCACCAGGAGGAACTTATTAAGAAAAGCAGTCCTGCCGGGCATGGTGGCGCACGCCTTTAATCCCAGCACTTGGGAGGCAGAGGCAGGCAGATCTCTGTAAGTTCAAGACCAGCCTGGTCTACATAGTGAGTTCCAGGCCAGCTGGAGCTACAGGGAGACCCTGTCTCAAAAAAAAGAAAGAAAAAAGAAAAGCAGTCCTGCAGATCACAGGGCAGGCTTGCAAAAACTCTGCCTTGTAATCCAGTCCATGGTTTTTACTGTTAGACATTTAGTCTTACAATTTCTCCCATGAAAAAACTGTGAATTTTGATGAAAAATCTATTCATCTCTTCATCTGGCTTGGCTTTCATTGATTTAAAACTCAGAGAACCTTTCTCTTTTTTATAATTAAGCACTTATTTATATTATCTCTGAACACTTAAAAAAAAAGCATTTAACTTTTCCAGCACTGTGGATTTCTTTTGTTATTCAACACAAGGAGAGCTTTCATTGTAAGGGCAATGAAACTTCAATTTCAGAGACTTGGGCAGGATGAGTTAGAAGCCCACCTCTCAATGGGCTTCACTTGGCATTTACTACCCATATCCTCTGCTCCCCAAATTCCCAGACATTAACAGACAAAGACTATTTTAATGAAAGAAAAAGAAAAACTCAATAGAAGCATGAGTCTGGGACCTGGTGTGGTGGTGCAGGCCTGGAATTGCCACACTTGGATGCTAGAGGCAAAAGGACCTGAGTTCAATGGTTATGGAGGGACTTTGGGTCTACTCTTTGCGACAAGCAACCTTGTTATTTATTTATTTATTTAATCTTATGTGTGTGAATGTATTGCCTGCATGTCGGTAAGTACATCCATATCATGCAATGCCTGTGGAGTTCAGAAGAGGGGCTTCAGATCCCCTGGAACTGGAGTTATAGGCAGTTGTTAGCTGCCCTGTAGGTGCTGGGAATTGAACCTGGGTCCTCTGCAAAACCAGTCAGTGCTCTCAACCACGGAGCCATCTCTCCAGCCCTGAGAACATATTCTTTTTTTAAAAAATAATTTTTTAAAAAATATTACTCTGGGTGTGGTGGTACCAGCCTTTAATCCCAGCACTTGGGAGGCAGAGATAGGCAGAGCTCTGTGAGTTCAAGTCAGCCTGGTCTATATATTGAGTTCCAGGTCACCTGGGGCTACAGGGAGACCCTGTCTCAATAAATAAGTAAGTAAATAAGTAAATAAATAAATAGCACATATATGCTTGCCACCTAATATGCATATGGTCTGATTATATGGTATGCTACAAAATGTTTTTATTTAAAGGAAAAAAGATAGCATGAGCTACTTTTCTGACCACAATTCAATGAAAGTAGGAATCACAATAAAGTCTGTCTGCCTTGAACTAGTTAAATACTTTCTTAATAACTCACAGGTTACAGAGAAAAGCAAACTGAAATTAAAAACTATTTAGACATGAATGATAGTGAGAGTATTGTATAATGAGAGCAATGGTTTGCAGGCAAAATAAGACCCAGAGGAAAACAGCCATAAACCTTCTAGTTGAAATAAGAAAGATTAAAACTAAAGGATCTCAACATTTAACTCAGGAGACTGGAGAGGTTGGAGGAACAATAAATGTAAAGACAGAAGAAATTAATAAGCATAAAAGCACAACTTGATAAAGCACAAAGCAAGTGAGTGATAATAAGAAGGGAAGCTTGCCCTGCATCGACAGATGCAGAAAACAGACATTCTTCTGAAAGCATGCTTCATCATTGATTCATTGGAAATTTCTAGACTAGCCTCCAGTGCCAGGTGTGGTTCCACCCTCATGAAGATCTTCGGAGGAGGCAGAGAGAGAAAGAAACAAGCAAGTAGAATCTGAGCATGTCCGACGCTGGGGAAGGAGGTTCAGGAAATGCACACCATCCTTGGGGGGAACATTAGGGAAAAGCTCAAATGGCCACAGAGGACAGAGCCATGTAGGCATCTGGGAAGAACATTCTAGGCAGAGAAAAACAGCAAATGCAAATGCTCCAAAAGAGAAATAAAGGTGGTGCGTTTGTAGAAGAGACAAGAAAGCCAGACACCGGGCTGGAGAGATGGCTCAGTGGTTCAGAGCACTGGCTGATCTTGCAGAGGACCTGGGTTCAATTCCCAACACCCACATGGTGGCTAACAACACTCCTTAACTCCAGTTCCAGGGGATCTGACACCCATTTCTGACCCCTGTGGACATTGCGCTATCTTACATACATGCACTTACATACATGCAGGCAATACACTCATACACATAAAATAAAAGTAATAAATAAAATACTTAAAAAGGGAAAGCCAGACACTGATGAGAAAGAAACTTGAAGAGGAGGAGGAGGAGGGAAGCAATTCATGTAACAGAAACAAAAAAGAAAGGCCAGGGTACAGCTCCGGGTGTGTTTGCTTAGCATGCAGGAAGCCCTGGGTTATATTCCCAGCACTGCATAAACCAGGCATAGGACATTTACATGTAACCCCAGTGCTCAGGAGGGAGAGGCAGGAGAATTGAAGTTCAAGATCATCCTCAGCTACACAGCAAGTTTGAGACCAGCTTTGGCTATGTGAGACCCAGAAAGAAAAAGGAAGGGAAGGGGGAGAGAGAGACAGAGGGAGGAGAGAGGGAGATCAACTATAGATAGCAGATTTTTTAAATCACAGGAACTTTAGAACCATAACCTAAAAAATTTGAACTAAAGGTGATATGGGTGTTTTCTACATAAATACATCATCTAAAAAGAAGCAGAAAATCATAGTCACAGATGTTATTAAAACTTGGCATACATTAATTACATCTATGTAGATTCAGTGGTCACAGCAAACCACAGAGGAAATGGCTCAAACCAAAGGAACCTTCCCAATCGAGTTGCTGTCTGGAGCTGGCGCAGGGCCTCAGACTGAGGTTTCTTCAGCACTGGACTCTGCCATGCTGATCTCCCAGCTGCGTCTCAGCCAGGCCCTCTTCCAAGCATCAGACTGAGCTAGAAGAGGAGTCGCCCACATTTTGAGGCCTGTGCCAGAGTGGCGCCCACACATCACTGATCTTCACAGTCTGAGTCCTGGAATATCTCACAGCCTGAGCTTGGAAAGTTGGCCACATCTAGCCATCAGAGAAGTTAGTTAGGATGAGCAGTTCATTCCAAGCATTTGCAACCACCTACAAGCCCAGGGCTCTCTGAGCTCAGAAAAAGAGAACCCACTGTGTACAATTAGCTTTCTCTGCCACAGTAGCCAAAGCTCTAACCCTAAAAAAAAAAAAAATCACAATGCCAGATGGCTGTAAGAACAAATTCTCCCGAACTCTCAGAAAATAGTTGCAGATATGTGAGCTATGACAGAATGCGGCATAGGGCAGAAAGCTTCCCAGTTCATTCTTTGAGTTTAGCGTAACTTCCACTGAAGACAAGAAGAAAGACATCTATACATAGATATCACTCATAAACACAGATGCCACACCCTAAATAAAATAGGATTCATGAGAAACCAAGCAATGTGGAGTAGGGTCTAAACCCAGAAATGCAAATGTAATTCAACTAATTAGAAAATCCATTCGCAAAGAGAGAAGTCACAGGGTCATTCCAAAAGAGATTGAAAATGCTCTTGTAAGATCAAGGCTTCAGTTCTAGATTTAAAACACAGAGAAACTGTGGGTGGCAGTTATTTTTCTTGTAATGGTCAAATACTGACAAGAAGCCACTTTATGGAGGAAGGGTTTGAGTTGTGATTTAAGGACACACAGTCCATCACGGCAGGGAAGATGCAGCAGCCAGCATACCAAGAGCTCGCTGACATCTCAGGGGAGCAGGAAGCAGAGAAAAGCAGGGCAGTGTTAAAAACCTAAGTAACCCTACCTCCTCTAGCTAGACGCCCCCCCCCCCCACCTCCTAAAGGTTCTAGGACCTCCCCAGAGAACCAAGTGTTTAAACACTTGGTAAACATTCACATTCATAGTCACACCACTTGTTAACTAGAATTATTCCCACCCCGCCCCAACACAGCAGTTTTAGCTGGGTCTCTGACCACTGAATTAGAAACTACATCTCCCAGCCCTCCTTGCGCTTGGGTGAGATCAGGTGATTAAGTTCCAGCCAATGGACTGTGAGTGGGAGATAGCTGAAGCTGTCTTAGTGTTATAAAAGGGAAAAGTCTTTCATCCTAGACTTCTGGCTTCAGACCTAGCCCTGGGCAGTAAGCACTGTCACTGTAAACACTTACACAGAAATAAATTAGCTTTTTTCCTACTTAAGCCAGAATATTTTAGAGTCTCTTGGTCATACCCTGGAGTCAATGCCTCAACTCAAGAAGTTACCAAAGTGGGCACTGGCCTAATTTCCAAAAATGAGTCAGGAAGTTTCCTTCCATAAATGCAGGAAAAGGACATTGGCTTTCCTCTTTATTAGTCACATTTTGCTTTCTGTGTTGGAAAGTGCTTTATCACTGTGCAAACAAAGAAAAACAATGTAAAGGCAGAAAGATTTACTTTGGTTCGTGTTTTCAGAGGTTTCTATTCATGGCCAACTGGCTCCATGAGGCAGAACATTGTGTCCAGAACCACACAGTGGAGCAAAGCTACTCCCTCATGATGGCCAGGAAGCAGACAGACCTAGAGGGCCAAGAACAAGCCATGCCCTTCAAGCCACCTCAAGTGACTCACCTCTAACTAGGCCTAAGTCTGCACCATCTCCCAATAATGCCTTCCATTATGAATCTGCCAATGGATCCACAGACAGAGTCCAAGCCCTCTGGACTAAATCCAGTCATTTCCCCAAATCCCATTAGCTGGGAGGAAACATGACCATTGACACATGAGCCTTCAGGGTACAGCTCAGATTCAAGTTGTAACATTGTCTGTCCTAGCCCAAACACAAAGGCCAGAGGAAGATGAAAAAGAAATAACAAGTATTAGAAAGAAATTAAAATTTCCATTATGTGGAAGAATGTGAGCAGTTGATTTACTACTGAAAAAAGTGCTAGAAGTAAAATATAGCAATGATGTGGCTGGAATACACACACACACACACACACACAAACACACACTCTCGCCACACAAATGTACATATATACACATGGATGTATATACACACAAATACATAAACATCTATAGTACACACATATACATACATACATGCATGTATACATACACATATACACACAACACACATACATATACACACATATGCCCACACATAAATATACACACATGCAAAATAGTTTTCCTATTCCTAACAATGACCGGTTAGAAAATACAATAGGAAAAACATCATATTTACCAGAAGCCAAACAACCATAGCAAACTAACAGCTAAACACATGGAGAAACACTTTATAAGAACTATGTGTGTCCTATGTGAAGATCAACCTTTTCTCGGTGTTGTAAGAAGGCCTGGAGAGAAACCAAGAACACATGGTTTCAGAGGGTGCACTCTGCTATAAAATGCCAGTGCTCCCCCATAGCAATTGTCAAATGCTATGCACTCCCCAAATTGCCTATACATTTGATAATTTGATTTCCAAATCTGTCTATACAAGAAAAGAATCCAAGAAAAAAAAAATAGACATCTGAAATATAATAGTAGTGAAAGCCAAACAGACATAGACAGATGAACGGCATGAGGCCATTTATTTAAGAAAAGAAATCCTGGGGGCTGGAGAGATGGCTCAGCAGTTAAGAGCACTGGCTGCTCTCACAGAGGATCCAGGTTCAGTTGCCAGCAGCCACACGGTGGCTTAACGACCATTGTAACTCTAGTTCCAGGGATTCCATCGCCCTCTTCTGACCTCCACAGGCATTGCATGCGTAGACAATACACGGATACTGAGACACATAAACAATAGGGGCCGGAGAGAGGGCATAGCAGTTAAGACCACTGTCTGCTCTTTCAGAAGACCTGGGTTCAAATCCCAGCACCCACATGGCAGCTAACAACTGTCTGTAACTCCAGTTCCAGCGAATTTGACACTGTCTTCTGAGCTCCCCAGGCACTGCACAACATAGGTGCACTTACATACGCACAGGCATAACACTCATACACATAAAAAAATTAAAAATAAATATATAAAAAAAGAACTCCTATATAAATGACAGTTTACTCTGTGGAACTTTGGCCCTTAGTGCACATTCTCCTCAGTAAGTATCCTTGGGATAACTATCTCACCATTTAGAAGTAATTTAGGGTCTAGAGCTCAGTGGTCAAGAACACTGGCTTCTCTCACAGAAGACCAGGGTTCAAATCCTAGCACCCACATGATGGCTAACAACTGTCTGTAATTCCATAGACATAACTGCATGACATGGGTGCACTTACACACACACAGACATACATAATACTCAAACACTTAAAATAATAAGTAAATAAAATTTTTAAATAAGTAATTTAGAGCTGACTCATATTTCACTCATTACTTTTGCATCTCTGTGACTTCAGTCTGTAATCCTTAGTGCCATCACTCTGGACCTGAGGTGAGGCAGAGCATCATGGTAGGAGCACAGGGTACCAGAAGCAGAGAGGACAGGAGGAGGAAGGGGCAAGGCAAGATAGTCCCTAACGCCATGCCCAAAGTGACCCATTCCCTTCTACTGGACTCTAACTTCCACAGTCCCCACTACCTTCCAATAGTCTGTTGAGATTCTGAATTCATCAGTGGAGTAATTGGCTATGGATTAGGCAGGATCCCCCAAGCTCTTACTGACAGATTCTCATCGACACACCCAGGAGTGCTTTCCTTACCTTACCTGGGTCTGTCTCAATCCAACCAAGTTGACAATTGAGATTCACCATCACACATGTGCAGTAATAGATTCTAGGTAATTCAAAGAGCTAAGAGTAAAATTCTGAGCTGTAAGACTACATGTACAAGCCAGGCATGGTGGAGCAGGCCTGTAGTCCTAGCACTCTGGAGGCAGACGCAGGTGGATCTCTGTGAGTTCAAGGCCAGCCTGGTCTACAGAGTGAGTTCCAGGACAGCTGGGGCTATAGAGAGAACCTGTCTCAAACAAACAAACAAACAAACAAACAAACAAACAAACAAACAAGACTATATGTACAAAATATAGAACATTTTCTTAAAGCACCAGGTGGGTAAACCCTTCTAAGAGAGAAAACATGGACGCCGTCAAGGGTGGAGGTCTCGAGCCTCGTTGCTGCCCCAGACATGTCGGTCCCCTGCTGTTGCTGGACATTTCCTGTGCCTTTACCTCAGGCATACTGTCCCCCTGCCTGTGCCTTCACCTCAGGCATACTGTCCCCCTGCCTGTGCCTTCACCTCAGGCATACTGTCCCCCTGCCTGTGCCTTCACCTCAGGCATACTGTCCCCCTGCCTGTGCCTTCACCTCAGGCATACTGTCCCCCTGCCTGTGCCTTCACCTCAGGCATACTGTCCCCCTGCCTGTGCCTTCACCTCAGGCATACTGTCCCCCTGCCTGTGCCTTCACCTCAGGCATACTGTCCCCCTGCCTGTGCCTTCCCCTCAGGCATACTGTCCCCCTGCCTGTGCCTTCCCCTCAGGCATACTGTCCCCCTGCCTGTGCCTTCCCCTCAGGCATACTGTCCCCCTGCCTGTGCCTTCACCTCAGGCATACTGTCCCCCTGCCTGTGCCTTCCCCTCAGGCATACTGTCCCCCTGCCTGTGCCTTCACCTCAGGCATACTGTCCCCCTGCCTGTGCCTTCACCTCAGGCATACTGTCCCCCTGCCTGTGCCTTCCCCTCAGGCATACTGTCCCCCTGCCTGTGCCTTCCCCTCAGGCATACTGTCCCCCTGCCTGTGCCTTCCCCTCAGGCATACTGTCCCCCTGCCTGTGCCTTCCCCTCAGGCATACTGTCCCCCTGCCTGTGCCTTCCCCTCAGGCATACTGTCCCCCTGCCTGTGCCTTCACCTCAGGCATACTGTCCCCCTGCCTGTGCCTTCACCTCAGGCATACTGTCCCCCTGCCTGTGCCTTCACCTCAGGCATACTGTCCCCCTGCCTGTGCCTTCACCTCAGGCATACTGTCCCCCTGCCTGTGCCTTCACCTCAGGCATACTGTCCCCCTGCCTGTGCCTTCACCTCAGGCATACTGTCCCCCTGCCTGTGCCATCACCTCAGGCATACTGTCCCCCTGCCTGTGCCTTCACCTCAGGCATACTGTCCCCCTGCCTGTGCCTTCACCTCAGGCATACTGTCCCCCTGCCTGTGCCTTTCTTCTCTTAGGTCTTTCTCTGCTTCAGCATTATCATATTAGTGAGGCCTTTTCTGGCTTTAAAAGCAAAACTCTCAAGGTAAGCCTCTACGACATCTCTCCAGAAGCACACACTACAGGAATGTAGCAGCAGAGACTCCCTAGCTAGAAAATACCTAACAAATTAGTTTGTCCAATAACCCATCTAGGTACCAAAACCTCTCTACAACTTGTGCTTGAATGCTTCAAATTCCAGAGAGAACATCATGTTCCAGGAGGTTATGTTCCTTCAGCCCTTCCACCAACCCACCCTCCAAACACCCATGCTTCCATCCATCCATCCTCTCATCCATCCATCCATCCATCCATCCTCTCATCCATCCATCCATCCATCCTCTCATCCATCCATCCATCCACACATCCATCCATATCCAATATGCATCCTTCCTTCCATCCACTCACCATCCACCTATCCACTGACAAGCCTTTCATCTTTCATCCATCCATATCCTACATACTCACCCTTCCATCCATCTGCTTACCCACTACCCAAATCCATCTATCCACCCACCACCCACACATCCATCCATCCATAGCATCATGACGCAAACATCTTAGGCTGAATATTTATCCACTAGGCCTGGTGGTAGGTGCTGAGGCTTTTGAACCAAGCATATCTTGGTTGGGTTGTCAAGGAAGTCAGGCTTGTGACTGTAAACAAAAAATAGCACACCGTGACAAGAGCGATAACCAAGTTCCTTTCACATTTCTGCAGAAGAGAGGGTGTAATAACATTGGAGAGTGTCAGAGTTAGTTCTCAGCAGGGGTGGTATTTTTGGTAGAAGCTGAAAAATGTCTACCCTCCAGGCAGAGAACAGTAGAAAGGTATTAGAGCCAGAGGAATCAGAAAACTGAATGCAGACATATGCACACAGGACAGGTTCAGAACATGGGATAGGTGGAGTCCTGGGCTAGGTGTGTGTGAGAGGCAACAGAAGATCAAGGGAAGGAGCATTGGACAGAGGGCCTGGCAAGGTGACAAAGACAAAACCGAAACACTGTGCGAACTCCACTTAAGTTAAAGTTTTTGGCGAACAGCCATTCTCTAGAAATTTCTGTAAAAAATATGCAAAGAATCCCCATGATGTTCTGACATTAATCTGTGCTGCTGGCTTGGGCTTAGATGCAGCTTTGCAGAATATATTTTTTTAAAGTTTCATTATACTACAGTACATCAAAATAGGCCAATATAAATTATAATATGGTCATGCCAATAGGACTTGCAAACACAATATTTTAAGTTTATATTACATTCCAAGACCCATAAAAATTATTCCGAATGGCTGTTTGCTTTTTGAAGCCAAATGAAAAGGTATTTGCAATTTGATTATTAACAAATCAAATCACTGATAGGATATTGGATTCGGTACATCTCGGACTGGCTGAGACTGAAAAATCCTCAGTGGTCCATTACATAGCATGGCTGCTTTATAGCTTCCTGTGTGTCATTAAGAATAAGCTGCACAGCCAACTCCGATTTCATTTTGATTTATTTTAACCATTTCCTGGCTCTAAGGATTTTGCTTTAGGCTTCTACCAGACATTGGAGTTTTTCTCTAGGTGATGTTGGTATGAATAGGACCAACCAATTGGGCAGTTTACTAAGTAAATAGAATAATAGGTAGATGGATGGATGCATGGATGGATGATATAGATGGATAAATGGATGGATAGATGGATGGGTGGGTGGGTAGATGGATGGATGGATGGATGAATAGATAGATAGATAGATAGATAGATAGATAGATAGATAGATAGATGATAGTAGATGAATGGGTGGATGATTGATGGGTGGGTGATGGATGGATGGATGGATGGATGAATGGATGGATAGATGGATGGATGGATAGATGGGTAGATGGATGGGTGATGGATGGATGATGAATGGATGGATGGGGGTGGTGGGTAGATGGAAAGATTCATCCTCACATGGACAAGTGAACTATACCAGTTACTGGACCCCAGATATGAAGAACAAGAAGGTTAAGAATTAAGTTGCTTTTATTATGGAAACATTTCTGGTTTTCCAACTTCCAACATTCAGTTTCCCTTAGTTACAAAAAAAGTTTTTGATTTTTTAAATTCTTTTTTTCATGACAGGGTCTCTCATAGAGCAGCCTGACCTCACCCTGGAAGGAAGGCAGCATCTATGGCGCACCCACTGTGCTGGTTTGAATGAGAAGTCCCCTATAGGTTCCAAGTATTTGGATATATGGTCCCCAGTTCATGGCATTGTTTGGTATGCCCATGCTGAGGGAAGCTTGTCCTGGGGGAGGAGGGTTGAGAGAACAT
This sequence comes from Rhizomys pruinosus, assembly GCA_009823505.1. Classification (NCBI taxonomy): domain Eukaryota; kingdom Metazoa; phylum Chordata; class Mammalia; order Rodentia; family Spalacidae; genus Rhizomys; species Rhizomys pruinosus. The sequence goes on along the minus strand of VZQC01000008.1, from coordinate 3,385,825 downwards.
AGCTTGCCCATGTCCAGTCTGGCTCTCTCTGCCTCCTGTACCTGCTGGAAGATGTGCGTTTTGCTCTAGACACTTCCTATCATGCCCGCCCCACCATGATGCACTCAGACCAATAAACTCTTCTATGCTGCCTTGGCCACACTGTTTTGTTACAGCCATGAATAAAGGGCAGAGGTGTGACTTATTGGGAAGCCGCTGTCGAGGCTGGTTACCCTGAGGTGCACATAATCACCTGTAAACACAGGTAAAACGGGGTCTAGCCTGCTCTCCCCTCACATTGTTTCCATCCTACCTGCCAAGCCAGCTTCAAACATCTTTCTAGTGTCTCTCTCCCACAACTTCCCCACCCTAATCAGAGCCAATCTTTTCCTGAACTACACAGCTCTTGTGGCAACTAAAAGGAATATACTCTACTTTAACAGCTTGAGAAACTGAGGCACACGCAGGCAAGAACAGTCTCTCGAAGAGCCATGGACTGGAGGAAAGCACTGGAACCTTTGTCATCTTCTTTCTCATATAACAGGTACTGTGCACCCAAGCTCCCTGCGATGACCACACGTTCACAGGCCCTTCTGCCTCCTTGGCCCTTTTGATTGGACTTTGGGCAAGCCATGGCAGATCTTCAGAACATGGCAACCAAAGCAAATTTTACACTGGGCATTTCTCAGACCTCTTCTGCTCTAAGCCAAAATCTAGTCCCTGGGAGCCATCACTCTGCTTGATAAGATCAGACAGACCAGGAAAAGGACAAGAAAAAGCAGTGTGAGGAAATGCCAATCAGACTGTGGCCTGGGGACCAGGCAGGCTTGAGTTCTAACACAGCCACTGCAAACTGTCAGGTGCTCTGTCGTTTATCCCGGTGACACCAGATGTAATGAAGACACTTCAAACAAGGCAGGTAGCTTTGGAGCTATGATGTAGGCACAGGGCTTTGAGGACACTCAGGGCCTGGTATCTGTACCCAAGCTCAACATGCTGAGGGGTTGGGAGGAGAAGGCAAGGACTGTTCAAAAGAGCTGTCACCCTTCCCACAGTGCTCCTCAGGCCCACGGGATAAGCAGCCCCACCTTAAGCTGCCCATCACAGCCAAGGGCTAAGGAAAGACTGGGCTCTTCAGATGCCCCCCTCCATCCCCATCCCCCAATATTAGCCCCAAGTGAGAAAAGAGACATGACTAATTATGCCCACGATTGCCTCTTGGCATGGACAATTAGCCACCTGCATCTAATTCTGAGGGACCCAGAGGCTAATTGCATCTGCCAGACCTCGTGGCTGTGTCTATGTGCGTGTGCATGTCACTGTGTGTGCGTGCATGTTCGTGTGTGTGTGTGTGTGTGTGTGTGTGTGTGTGTGTCTGTGTGTCTGTGTGTCCTCACCAGTGGGCACCAAGCCTGCTAGAGTGTGTGGGTGTTATCACATTTAACATCTGCTAAGTGCCTGCTGGCCCCTAAGCACAAAGGAGCCCTCCCCAACACCGTCCTTCTGGGAGGAAGAAGGGCTAAGTGCGTTCGCTGGCAAATGAGCAAAGTACAGCCCTGTGGCTCGTGCTCCGCTCCCCTCTGACTCGGTAAGGTTTCTGCTTTATGATGTGGGGTGCCCTGGTGCCCCCTGATCTATGATGCATCCCGGTCCGGCATCCCGTGGGGTTCCTAGCCACACCAGGCCTGGATCCGCCCCCTGCTCCAGCCCACTTTGACCGGAGCCCAGGCCATGCTCCCAACCTTGGCCTCCCTCCCTCTCTTCCCCAATAGCTGTCCCTTGTTGCTGCTAAGTCAAGTCTTCCACTGGGATCCCCACTGGTCAGCGACTCTCCTGCCTGTCAAACTTGTATACCTTAGCAAGTGTGGCTGGGGACTAAACCTTGGGGGCCAGCTCATCTGACCCTCCCAGAACAGGAAGACTACCTCCTCTCAGTTACCTCCTGGCTCTCCACCTGGCCCCACTGTCCTCCTCTACAGAGATCTGGGACTAATGTGGCTCATCAGTCTGCAGGGGACTCTGCTCCAAAGCAGGGAAGGGGTTGTTGAGGTCGGGGTAGCCAACTTCTGTGTTTGACTCTCAATTCTCAGTGGCCTCCCATCATAGCACAGCACACTCCCCAGCAAGTGTGAGTGAGGGGCTTGTGCTCTGTGCCTTCCCCCACTGAGACCCAGAGCCCCCACTGTCCCATCAGCCCTGGAAGAGGAAGAAGGAAATGAGGGTGTGAGGGATTTCAGGGCAGCTTTCTGTGGCAGCGTGGAAGGGGTATTCTCTACATCATTTCTCTTATATGCCACTGGCCAGAACTCAACCACCTAGTGTCCCCTTGACTGCAAGGGAGCCTGGGACTTGTAGTTCAGTAGAGCCTAGGAGGAAAAGACATTTGTTGGGTGAATGATGAGCCAGTATCAGCCACTTGTGGCCTAGAATTCTGAACACAAAGTGAACAGTTATTTCCTCCAAGAACACAAAGCAAACAAACAATTATTTCCTCCAAGTGGTGGTTTGTATGTGGTGTCTCCAAAGAGTTCATGTGCCGGAAGGCTGGTCCCCAGTTTGTTGTTGTGAAGCAGTAGAGCCTTTAAGGAATGGAATTCTAGTGGGAGATGCTTAGCTCATAGGAGCCCTGCCCCCAGAAGGGATTGAGGATTCTCTCAGAAGACACTGAATTAGCTCTTAAGAGAGTAAGTTGTCATAGATGCCTGAGCTTAACTATTCTCTGGCTTCCTGTCTGGAGTTGCTATCTCTTGCTCCTACATAAGCTCCAGCTGGGCTAATACCATCTGCCATGATGTCTCACCAGATCCACATCTATACATCCACCATGCCCTTGAACTCCCAGAAGTATGAGCTAACTAAGCCCCCCCTTTTTTTTTTAATTTCTGTATGTGTATCAATGTACTGTCTGCATGCAGGTTTGTGCGCCCGTGTCGTGCAGTGCCGCAGAGGTCAGAAGAGGGCGTCGGATTCCCCTGGAACTGGAGTTCTCCTGGAATTGGAGTTTCAGACGGTTCTCGGCCACCATGTGGGTGCTGGGGTTCGAACCCGGATCCTCTGTAAGAGCGGTCGGCGCTCTTAACCGCTAGGCCATCTCTCCAGCCCCGCCCCTTCTTTATAAAATTAATCTGCCCCAGGTATTTTGTTATAGTAACAGGAAACAGACTATGACACCTGGCAAAATCAACCACTGACACCTTGTCGTCCAACCCCTGCCTTCCTGCTGGCCTTCCCTTCTGTTCTTGCTCTGCCTTGTGCTCTGGCCTCTTCAAACTAGTTAGGACCCTTAAAGCTGCCCCTGGGCTATTACACGTGTCTGAAGTTTGCTTATTTACTTTCCTGTGCTGTCAATTCCCTTTCCCCCATGTTCATACTCTACTCTACCTTTAAGATTTACCTCAGCCCTGGTTCCTTCTGTCACTTTCAACAGCCTCATTCCCAAGAGCGATGAGAGTTTGTTCTTGTATCTCCAGCATCATCATGCTTTTATGTACACACCACACTTTGAACCTCTGCGGCTCGCCTGACACCCCACCTACAGTGGGTTATATCATGACTCCCCAAATATATCTCTCCCTCCTATACCCTGGTACCTGTGAACAGGACTCTATTTAGAACCAGGGTCCTTGCAGATCTAGTTAGTGAAGATCGTAAGATGAACTCCTAGACCTAATACTGGTATCCTAATAAGGAAACAGGGAGGGGCATGTGGCACAGAGGAACAGGAAGACTCAAGCCAAGGGCCATCTGAAGATGGAGATAGAAGCAGATGGGTTCCTTCACTCTGACAGTTAGTGGTGGCACGCGCCTTTAATCTTAGCACTTGGGAGGCAGAGGCGGGTGGATCTTTGTGAGTTCAAGGCCAGCCTGGTCTACAGAGCGAGTTCCAGGACAGCTGGGGCTACAGAGAGACCCTGTCTCAAAACAAACAAACAAAAAACCCCAATTAATAAAAACAACAGCAGCAGCAACAGCAACAGCACAGGAAAACAGCTGAGTCCAAAGTAAACATGTTTACTGGCAAGCGCTATGAACTTTTTGGGTAGAGAGGGGGCTTGCAGAGCTGGGAGACCACTAACTTTAAGAGGTCTGGGTTGTTGGGTCTGACTGTCCGGCTTGGTGACCTTCGTCCTCCCCTCTGTTGGCCCTAAGGTGTCTGTGTGTCCCTTCTGGTTCAGGAATCTGGTTCCCTGTTTCTGTCCAGGAGCAGAGAAATAGCGTCTGGGGTGTGTGTGTGTGTGTGTGTGTGTGTGTGTGTATGTGTGTGTATGTGTGTGTGTGTGTGTGTGTTAGTCCTGTCATTAATCAGGTGGGCCCAGGTCCCTGTGTGATTCTGTAATAACCAAGAAAGATATATAGTTAAGGCAGAGAAGGAGAAAGAGAGACTCAACTTTCCTTCCTTTCCCCTTGCCTCTGGCCCATGGCCTCAGCAGACACAATTGAACTGAAGATTGGAAAGCCCTCCAACTCTGGGCCTCAGCTGCCTCACACCAATACTGTCATGCAAAGAGCTTCTAACAGGTAGCTGCTGCCCTTTGGTCTGGACTTGGGAGTGGACACCCTTACAGTAGATCTGAGCTGGTTCCCCAGGGAGAAGCTAATCCCAGCCGCAGCCTGCCTGGGCCAGTGGAACCCCAGCCAACCTGCAGAGGCTGACTGGGAGACAGATGCAGATTGCTGTATATCTCAGGATCCGTGACTGTTTGTTACGCGGCAGCAGCAGACTCATACACTCACATGCAGACACACTGCCAGTTGATACCATGATGTTTGAGCTCATAATTCTTTGGGTTCTAATTCAAGACTAATAATTCCAATTTTTGGTGAGTCAAGCATGGTCTGGAACCATTACACATCTGGACCTTCGCAAAGTTCTCCAGGTCAGGCCCAGGTATGGCAAAGATTTGGAAAATTACAGCATTTGCCATGTTGTTCTACAGTGAATTCATCATGCATCGATGAACTTTATATACCAGCATTGTCTAAAAGAAATAGACTGTAAGCCATGTATGTAACCTAAATTTTCCTGTAGCCAAAAAAATAAAATAATGTGAAATTAACTCTAATAATACATTTAACCCAGTCCCCTAATTTGATTTCTGTTGCTGTGATAAAATGCCAAAAGCAGCTTGGGGGAGGACAGGATTTGTTTCATCTTCCAGCTTATCATTCATTATTGAAGGAAGCCAGGGCAGGAACTCAGGGCAGGAACCTGGAGGCATAGAGCACAGAGGAATGCTACTTATTGGCTTGCTTTCCCTGGCTTGCTCAGTTACCTTTCTTATACAGACCAGGACCAACTGCCTAGGAATGACACTGCCCACAGTGGGCTGGACCCTCCTACATCAAGTAGCAATCAAGAAAATGCCTCACACAGACACGCCAGCAGGTTAGTCTGATGGAGGAGATTCCTCAACTGAGGCCCTTCTTCCCAGGTATCTCTGGTCTCTGTCATGCTGACAAAAACTAACCAGTACACTCAATGTGCCTAGTTATTTTAAAATGTATCCAACATTAGTAACTGAAATAATATAGTTCTAACACATGATAAATACATATGTATTACTGAAAAGATGCATTGTACTCCTTTGGACACTAAGTCTTTGAAGTTTTTTTTTTTTTAAGTGTTGTACACAACTACAAACTTACCACATTTCAAGTGCTGGACATCTGTATGAGACAGAATTCTCTAGAGAAATGGAGATGACAGAACATAAACATACAAGGTTATTTGCAAGAATGACTGATCAGGTTGGGTAGTCCAACAATGGCAGTTGGCACTGGAGAGGACGTGAAGCTCTTAGATGCTTACTTAGTCCATGAAGTTGGACACCTCAGCAGTCCTAATCTGGTGCTGAGGTGAGACCTGGAAGATTCCTTGAGAATTGCTAGTCTTGGGTTCACCTGGGAAAACTGAAAAAGCTGCATTCTGATGTCAGCCAAGAGTAACAAGCAGGGCAGGAAGGGACAGATGCATCACCAGGAAGAAGCTAAGGCAGGCCAAGGAGAAACATTGTATTTTCCTCTGTGCTGTTGGGATCTGAACCTCTGCAGGAAGGTACAGCCCAGTCCAGGGAAAGATCCTCCTCCCTTCACTAGTTAATCTTTCCTGGAAATGCCCTCTAAGACCTGCTCAGAGGCTGTTTCTTAGTTGATGGAGGATCTGATCATGTTGACAGTAGAAAGTAACCATCGCGGCATCCGTAGGTGCTCCTGGAGGTCATATTGGATGTCAGAGCTCTGAATGTAGAAGGTCAAATTCAGTCTCAGCAGAGCTCAGGTGGCAGCCGGGAAAGAAGAGACTCGGGTAAACACTTAGTGAAGGATGGATGATACACACATAGGTGTTATTTTAAAGATGAGGCTGGTGAGAACTATGGACCCATGATAAAACTCAAAACCAAACACCCGCCATGCTTTGTGTTGATCACATCTTCCTGAACAGGAAGGCAGTACTTCAAAGGAGCAAGTTAGCTTGTGTTGTGTTGTGCTCACAGAGGTCACACACAACTGAAATATAACTTCAGGCAGCATTTCCCAAACTTCTTTGACCATGGTGTGTTATTTAAATTACATTGTTTTGGCCGGGCGTGGTGGCGCACGCCTTTAATCCTAGCACTTGGGAGGCAGAGGCAGGTGGATCTTTGTGAGTTCAAGGCCAGCCTGGTCTACAGAGTGAGTTCCAGGACAGCTGGGACTGCAAGGAGACCCTGTCTCGAAAAGACAAAAAAAAAAAAAATAAATTACATTGTTTTGTCAGAGTGCCAACAAAGGCTCACACGATGTCATTTAAATTAGACAGCTAAAAAAAAAATGGACTTGTAGTTGCATTAATTACTGTAAGAAGTGCTCAAAATTTGATCCATATGCTTAATAAAAAGTAAACATTGGATAATTCACCAATAAATGTTCAAATTATGAGATAAAAGGCGTAACAAAGATGGGCAATTGTCAACTAGAAAGCACAGAACTTGGCAGTGGGCAAGAGAAACAGAACCTGTTGCTGACTGCCATTGTCTTCCTGTAGAAGACAATCTAGCATGTGGCTTCCTACGACTGCCATTTGGTTCAGGAGACCCTTTCCCAAAGCGAGATGAGCACTTGAGAGAAATGACCCTGAGTCACAGACTTATCACAGGCCACCACTGTCCTAAGCCTTCATAGAGTCAGATCTCCAACCAGGGCTACATATAAAGAGATCAAGAGGGCTAAGGAGATAGTCAGGAGAGGGCTTGCTTTGTGAGATCCATCCCCGGCACTCAATGCTGCATGCGCTTATAAGCTTAATGCTGAGGAGGGGGACTCAAGGGAATCCCTGGGGCCGGCCAGCCTAACCTACTGTATTAGTTACTTCTCTGTCACTATGGTAGAACACTATGACCAGGAAAACTTACAGAAAAAGGAGTTTATTTGACTAACGATTCCAGAGAGATAAGAGTTCACTCTGGCAGGGCCCGGGGTCAGGGATGGGGTACGGGCATGGCCAGGCATCGGGAACAGAAAGCTGAGCATCCACATGTTCAAGCAGGCACAGGACGCAGTAAGATACCAGAACTTTCGAAGTCCTCCCCTTTGACATGCCTCCTCCAGCATGGTCATGCCTGCTAAAGGTTTCATGACTCTCTCCAAACAGCACCACTATCTGGGACCAAGTGTTCAAACACTTGGAGCCTATGGGGGATATTTCTCTTGCAAACCACTATACCTACTATGAAAGTTCCAGGCCAATAAGAGACCTTGTCTCAACAACATGATGGGTGGCCCCTCAGGAACATATGATACCCAAGGTGGCCCTCTGGCCTCCACATATCTGTGTACATTCACATGAACACACACACGTACACACATGCATGCACAAGCACACGTATGCACACAGACAATGCTTGCTTGACCTTTAGCACTATGAAGTTCAGCATTTCTCTAATGTAGACAGCACGCACCAGCAGCTGTGATTATTCCCCTCCTTTGGAATACCCACAAGCCTTTGTGTGTCACAGAACAGTTTGGGAAATGACACTTGAGAAACACAAACAAACTCCATTTAGCCATCAGCTATTCTAAACCATGTATTGACTTAATCACCCCCCTCTCTCCTCACTCTCCCACTCCAAAAGAATCACTTACAATAGAAAAAATACAAATAGGGTTCACTTAGATCAAGCTGTAGGGGGGGCAATGACACAGTATTCCAGGTAACGCTACAGAAATTAAGCCCCACATTCATCTCTGAGCTCCCTCCCACTGCAGTCTGCAGGGAAGGATGCAGGTTGTGGCGTTCATACTGTCTGGAGCAGGGATCCAGGGGAGTGTCAGAAGAACCCATTTTTCTTGGCCCAGCGCCCTAGGATGCATTTGTCACAGGGACATTTGCATAAGTGGCTTTGAGCAAAGTAATGAGTTATATCCTCAAAAGTCATTGGATAAAAATGCATGATGTTCCTGGGGGGCTCGTCCGACACTGCTGGGTGACCTCCGCTAAGGGCACATATTAAAGTGTGGGCCCACAGAGGCGATGCTGGAGGGGAAGCTAGACAAAAGAGGGTGCAGACGTAAAGCTGGAGCTTAGGCTGCTTTCAATCCCTTCCGCTCAGCCAAGCTTTCCTGGGCCTTTCTCAACAGTCTCTGAGCTCTGACCCCAGCCACTGGCACTGGCCTCCTCTGTCACATTGTCACTTCAGTAAGTGCCCTGTCCCCTGCAACCAGATCTGAGCTAGCTTTGTCTTGCTCAGATGACATCTCCCATTCTGCCAGACTACAGAAACACCATGTCCAATTTGTTCATCTCCACACAGCAGCTCATGCTAGGTTCCCTAGCAAACATGCATTGCAGGATCAAGGAATCATTTACAGAAGAAAGAAAGGCAAGGTACCAGGGAGCTGCCTCAGTTGGTACAGGAGCTTTCCACCAAACCTGATGACCTGAATTCGATCTCTACGATCTACATGGTGGGAGAAGAGAACCCATGATCTCAAGGTGTCCTCTGACATCCACATGTGTGTCCTGGCATATGTATGTGTGTGCACATTAAATAAATATAATAAGGAAAAAAATTGAGTGAAAAATACAAAGCCTTGCCGGGCATGGTGGCACACGCCTTTAATCCTAGCACTTGGGAGGCAGAGGCAGGCAGATCTTTGTGAGTTCAAGGCCAGCCTGGTCTACAGAGCGAGTTCCAGGCTAGCTGGGGCTACAGGGAGACCCTGTCTCAAAAAGACCAAAAAAAGAAAAACAATACAAAGTCTTTCCTGCCAACTTTCTGATCCCCAAGATCAAAGTCCAGTTCCTTTCCCGATGGGCCATCGTGACTGTTAATAGGACCTAGAATCTCCCAGGAGACGAACATCTGGGCATGTCTATGAGAGACCTTCCAGATTAAATTAATTGCTGTGGAAAGACCAAGCGTGGGCAGCACCATCCCATGGGCTGAGATTCTGACGGCATAGGAAGGGAGCCGAGCCGCAATGTTCTCTCTCTGCCTCCTGACTGTGGTGCCACGTGACCAGCTGGTTCCAGTTCCTGCCAGAGCAGCAATGTTCTCTCTCTGCCTCCTGTGATGTCACGTGACCAGCGGGTTCCACTTCCTGCCACCACGATGGACGGTATTCCCTCAAGCCATAAGTCACAATCAGCTTTCCTTCCTCACATTGTTCCTGTCACACCATTAGAAAAGTAACAAATACCTGTCACCCTTAAAAATTCTCCTCAAAGGCCATTCCTTCTATGAACTTTTTCTCCCTCCCTCCAGCGGAAAGGAACCCCACTTTCTCAGAGTCTCTATGGCACGGACTGCTGCTTAGAGACAGACAAAACGGCCTGGGCTCTGACATCAGAAATCTTGGCTCTGAGAGGATCCAGAAGCCACTTCAGCAGTGAGCACCTTGGTCTCTTCAGCCATGCAGAAGAGAATAGGAAGCAAATAGGAAGGTTCTGGAAGTTGTAAAAGCAGCCATTTAGCCTGCCTGAACACCCTGCAGTGAGTCTTGTGGCAGGATGCTTTTCAGACTCACCTGGGATACCCCCAGAGCGTGCAGCAGAGACCTAGCTCAAGGGGCTGGGTGAGCCTGGGGGTTCCGGAGCAGGGATATTGACATGTGGACCTCTGTGGCTGGCACCCACGGACTTAACCCCGAATTCTCTGGACAATATTCACAAATATTCAGGCTTAACTCTCAACATTCAAATATCTTTGATGTCATGATTCTAAGTATAGAAATAACCTTTTGATTTTATACAGAAATCAGAGAGCCAAAGACAAGGGATAAAAATCTTCCAAGATATCCAGATCCAACTGCAGGGTTGGGGGGTGGGGCGCTATCTGACAAACCTCCAAGGGGATCCAGAGCTCTGGGGGACGAGGTCTGAATGTGGACCCCACCACACACAGGCATACCCTGGGCGGAGAAGATGATTAGCAGGAAACGGAGAACACCTCAGGGGACCCTCCCACAGACAGTCTGTCACCCAGTGTTTTCACCCTTCCATTTCAAAGTTTAATTAGAGAATCGCTTTCCAACGCTTAGATGCAATTAACCCCTATGGAGTAGTCCTGGTGATGTAGTCAACTGACACCGGCCACAGATGCCCGTGACAGTCCTCGGCATCGCAGATTGGAGGAAATGTTTCTCAAGAAGAAAAACCAAAGATCTGTGGGCTTCAGGACAAAACTTTCTTCCTAAAAATTGTAAGAAAACTTTCCCACCTGAGAGCTTGCCCTGCCCTGGGGCCTCCTTGTCACAAACCCAGACAGCCATGTTCCAGCATGGCCAAGCTTCACCTTCCTGCGGAGAGAGATTCAGGAGTGGCAAGCGGTCCTCCCAGGCTGTGCTACTTAGAGAGCCCCACACGTGCATGTGCATGCCCTTTCCCTGGCATGCCCGCTGCTGTTCGGGTCCTGTTTCATGTAACTTGTGGAGACCAGAGACCCTGGTTCTCTCCTTTTCCCAGGTGATGCCCACAACCAAGATGCCAAAAGGCCAAAGAGAATTCAGAATGCTCCAGATTTTCAGAAGCATTTGTTTATGGGAATGATCTTTTAAAGCAGTTGTGTGTGTGTGTGTGTGTGTGTGTGTAAATTTTTCCAACACAGGGTATCATTATGTAGCTCTGGCTGACCTGGAACTTGCTATGTAGACCAGGCTGGCCTCACACTCACAAGATCCACCTGCCTCTGCCACCCGAGTGCTGATATTAAAGACGTGTACTATGCCCCAGCTAGTCCTGGATTTCACTTGACCCATAAGGTGAGCAGGAAGGGAACTAGAATTCCCCATGAAACTTACACACAAGGACACTGAGCCTGAGTGGATATGCTGCGTGTCAGAAGATTCAAACTCAGAACTCTATGCTGTGTTTACTTTATATGTTCTTAAGAAGCACCTACTATGTGCTATGTTTACTTATACAGTCTTTTTTTTTTTCAGACAGTGTCTCTCTGTAGCCTCAGCTGGCCTGGAACTTGCTATGTAGACCAGGCTGGCCTTGAACTCACAGAGACTGCCTGCCTCTGCCTCCTGAGTGCTGGGATTAAAGGCGTGCACCGCCATTCCCGGCTACTTTACATACACTTTTATGGAGCCCCCACTGTGTGCTGTGCTGACTTACACACATTCTTATGGAATACCCTCAGTGCACTAAGTCCTGAGGACTCACTGAACACAAGAACCAATGCCCTGCAGGGATTCTATGTCTAATGGAGACAGATGCAAACAAGCAGTGCAAGAGTCTTAGGAGAGACCATCCCAGAGGTAGGGGAACCCACCATGGGGGCAGAGATGGCACTGGGAGCAGTGTTCAGACCAGGGGGAGGGTCCAAGTGAGCAAAACTGAATGAGGCATTTGCTACTGCAAGTACTGGCCCGGATGCTGGCAAAGATTTAGCATGTCTCTTGGGGGAGAAGAACCATTCACAGAACTTGCCCAATCCCATGGTATAAACACTCCCATAAGGACTGTGCCAGCCCCGATATGCTGGTACCCACAGAACTGGAAGAGGTGTTCACATGGGCTTTCACGATCTGGCACAAGGTGGCCAGTGCTGCATAGACATGCCATGGAAGTGACATTTGGACCGCAGAGGTAATGACAGATGAACATAAAGGAGAGTTGTGAGTGACAGTCCCAGGCAGAGCTAGGACAGGGCCTCAGAGAGCTGATGCTGCAGTCACTAGCTATGTGTGGATATGTCAATTAAAATTAATTAAAATGCAAACTTCAATTGCTCCCTGGTCACATGTGGTAGGCGGCTGTCATAGTGGACAGCATAGTTAAGGGACATTTCCATCACGGTCCAAGGTCCTTCTGGGTGTCACAGATTGGGAGGAGGGGGAGATGGTGTCAGAAGCTCTGACATATTTGGTGAAAGGTTATACAAAATGAACTCTCTCAACTTCCCATTTCGTCAGGACGGGTCAGATTGGAGGAAGGATGGGCTGAGTGAGGGTGCGGAGTGAGTTTCCTGAAGATGTGCCCTGGGCCTCTGAGGAATTTACAGCCCTGGTACACAGTAAGTGCTTAATGTGGGCACCCAGTACTTGGCTCATCTCTAAGACACTAAACATGCTTTGGGCAGCACCTGTCCCATTCATCTCTGTGTCAAGGGAATCCCAAAGTTGTGGCCATGGTAGAGGGAAGAAGGTGGTACTGGGCCACAGAGGGTCTGCTTTTGTTTAAAACCACAGCCCTTTTGAGGCTGGAGAGATGACTCAGTGGATGAGAGCACTGACCGCTCTTGCAGAGGACCCGGGTTCGATTCCAAGCATCCACATGGCAGCTGAGAACCGTCTTAGGCCGGGTGTGGTGGTACACACCTTTAATCCCAGCACTTGGGAGGCCAGCCTGGTCTACATAGTAAGCTCCAGGCCATCTGGGACTAAAGGGAGACCCTGACTCAAAAAGACAAAACAAGGGCTGGAGAGATAGCCTAGTGGTTAAGAGGACTGCTCTTGCAGAGGACCCAGGTTCAATCCCCAGAACCCACATGGTGGCTGAGAACCGTCTTTAACTCCAGTTCCAGGGGAATCTGACACCCTCTTCTGACCTCTGTGGCATTGCACGACACAAGTGCACAACCCTGCATGCTGACAGTATATTTATACACATAAAAAATAAGTAAAAAAAAAAAGACGAAACAAAACCAAACCACAGGACTTTCAAACGTGGCCTGCTTTCAGTGTGCCTCATTTCTGATCAAGAAAGAGTGTGAGGGTGACCACAGGCACACAGCGCACAGGCGCAGGGCCTTACTAGAGAAACAGGCACTGGGCCAGCAAGCTGGTTCAGCGGGTAAAGGTGCTTGCTACCAAGCCTAGTCCTGAGATCCATCTCTATGACATGCATAGTGGAAGAAGAGAATTCAGGACAGAGAACTCCCACAAATTATCCTCTGACCTTCACAAGCAAGCCATGGTACCCCTCCCCAAATAAGTAAATAAATAAATAAAATTAATTGATTGATTAATTAAATGTAATTTTAAACATTGAAAAAAAAGAAACCAGCACCATGCATGCCTGCTTCTCTTCAGTCATCTTTTCTCTCAGGATTTTCACAAAAGGAAACAAAAAGGTCACTTTTTTTTTTATTCCATTCTGTAAGCTCTTTCCAGAAAATTCGAAGGTAAAAAAGAGTTAAAGAGGAAAAAAAAAAAAAGAAGATAAAGAGGAAGAAATTACTCTTTGCTCCAGTGGCCAGTACAAGCCTACTCAGATGTTTCCTATATGAAGCTGGGTGTGGCCTGACCGTGATGTCACAGCTTTCTGTCTGATCCCTCTGTCACCTGTTTCTACCCAGTCTTAAAGCGTGACCCCCCCAAGCCTCGACTTGAGATGCCTGCAGTCCATACTTACAGTCCACTTTTGTTAGACATGTAGGGTATTTCTGTATTTCCAGATTTCCTTATTATGATTTTTTTTTCTTTTTTTTTTTTTTTTTTGGTCTTTTCAAGACAGGGTCTCCCTGTAGCCCCAGCGTCCTGGAACTGGCCTGTAGACCAGCGGCCTTGAACTCACAAAGATCGCCTGCCTCTGCCTCCCCAAGTGCTAGGATTAAAGGCATGCGCCACCACGCCCGGCTCCAAATTTCCTTATTATTTGGCAGTTTGGCTTTTAAATTAGTTACATTCATTTATTCTTTTATGGAGGGCTCGATTCTGGGAGCTAGATTCCAAGAATTGAAAATTATTCAAACAAGACGTAGAGGCTATTGATACAAGACTGCCAGATTAATTCCAAAGGCAGGGGGGTGGAGAGGGGGGAGGACTTGCTCCCCAATCTCTGTCCACTTTTCGGCTCTCACCAGCGTCCACTGGTTGATTTCATCGTCCTTCCATGATTTGGATGGTTGATCTCCCTCAAATTCTCACAACCTTTGCCAAGCTTAGGAAGAACCGAACTGGACTGGCTCCTCTTAGCCCAAGGTAGGGAAGGCCTGGGATCCTTGACTACGTCCCTCCGGGCACACACACACCCTGGGACCTGCAGAAGCACAGGGTGCGCTTTGCACCGGGACCACATGGACTGTGCAGAAGTGGGATTATTAAACCCGAGGTCTGCGGATTATAAATGATAATAAATAAAATAAATAAATAAATAAAATAATAAATAAATAATTTCCCCAGGGAAGCAAACCAGAAAAGTGGTTGAATGCATGGAGTTGGAATGGTCAGACTAGAGGACCAGAAAGAAAACTGCGCGGGGCGGCGGGAAGAAGAACCAGGAAGGTGGATGACGCGAGAGGAGAGCAGGAACCCGGCCAGTTAGAGAGGGGAGCCCCGCGATCCGGAAACCCCGACACCCCAAGGGGGCCAAACCAGATCCAGCCCCTAGCTCAGGGTGCGGGGAGAAGAGGGGCGCGCCCAGCCGAAGATCCGGAAGAACGCAGGCGGCGGGCTGGAACAAAAGCAGGCAGCGAGCTCGCTTGGGTCTAGTCGCACTGTCCTCAGGGTGCGAGGACAGCACCGGAGTTGGGGGGTCGGGGGTCGGGGAAAAAAGGCTCAGACGCGGAAAGAGCTGCCCAGAGTTTGCAATGAACATTTCCCAGAGGGAGTCGGAAGGGCCTCGAGAAGACGCACGCGTCCGACTCCCGGTGCCCCGCGCACCCCGTGCACCCTGTGCACCGCAAGCACCGGGTGCACCCCGCGCACTCCGCACTCTCCCGCGTAGCAGCCACACCGCGCCGTAGCTCGTGACGATCCCAGATGCTGACGCTAGGGGGTGCGCACGGGTCGCAGCGCGGCGCCGGGTCCCGGTGTAGCCCCCCGGAGCACAGCGCAGAGAACAGGCCGGCGGAGTTCTGGCCTGGGCAGGGGTGCTGCGGTGCGGGCGCAGCCCTGGAGGCTGATGGGGGGCAAGTAGAATTCATCGAGTATTTTATTTGTTGCATCTGAACTAAATCTTTGAAAGGAATTAAAAAATGAACAAGCCCGTGAGAACCTAAGAGACAGGGGAAAGGGAGGCAGGTCATGGGGGTGGGGGGGCCCTCAACCTTCAGCTCTTCAGTTCCAAATTGCTCCCCAAAATTGCTTGCAGGAGAAATAGTCCAATTCCACCAGTATTCACCTCTCCACCTAACATGCACAGGCAGGCGCGCTGGCGTACACACGCTCCCCTTTCAGGAGGGGGAGGAGGCAAACTTAAAAGGCTTTTAAGCAAAAAGAAAAAAAAGAGGAGAGAAAAAAAAGAAAAGAGGTTGCGTGAGGCTGGGGTACTTGAAATGATTTTTGTGTTGCAAATTGCTATGCTTTTACTGAGGGCTGATGAAAATAAATGAAGTTCCTCTCCTTCTTTTTGCTAATAAATGAAATAAAAAAAGCCCCACCATTATTACGCCACCTGCTTCTAATTCCTAATTGTGGCAACTTAATTCTCAGATTGTTGTAGCTGCTTGATACTGTAGGCGCCCGAGGGAGGGGATGGGAGGCCCGTTGCATCTTTTTTGGCAGAGAGGAAGAAGAGTGTGTGCAGGCTGGTGGTTCTTACAGGGACATGTGCACCTCGAGGTGGAGATCATCAGTTAAAGAGCACTGGCTGCTCTGTAGAGGACCTGGGTTCAATTCCAGCCCCACATGTTGGCTAACAACTTCCATAACTCCAGGTCCAGGGGATCCAATGCCATTGCTGGTATTGCATAACACAAGTGCATATCGTATATATATGCAGTTCATAACTCATACACATTTTTAAAAGATTTTTTGTTTGTTATTTTTATTTTTTTTTTGTATGTTGTATGAGTGTGACTTCTGCATGTAGGTTTGTGCATCCGTGTCGTGCAATGCCGCGGAGGTCGGGAAGAGCGTCTGGATTCCCCTGGAACTGGAGTTCTCCTGGAATTGGAGTTAACAGACGGTTCTTAGCCGCCATGGGGTGCGGGATCGAACCCGGTCCTCTGCAAGCGGTCGGCGCTCTAACCGCTAGGCTATCTCTCCAGCCCCTAAAAAAGTATTTTTAAAAGAAAGAACAGAACTGTTTGAGATGCTCAAAACCCAAACAATCTGTGAAAAGGGCCCAAGGACCAGGTCCTAATTTTCTCTACACTGGGATAGACTAGTGTTTCTTTATATATTTTTTTTATTTATTTTTATGTGTATGAATGTACTGTCTGCATGTAGGTTTTTGCACCAGTGTCGTGCAATGCTGCGGAGGTCAGAAGAGGTTTTTTTTTTTTTAAAGATGGTTCTCAGCCGCCATGTGGGTACTGGGGATCGAACCCCTGTCCTCTGCAAGAGCAGTCTGCGCTCTTAACCGCTAGCATCTCTCCAGCCCGAATGGTGTTTCTTATAAAAAGAAAGTGTTCCTTTTTATAAACTGGTCCCTGTGTGCTTTCTGTGAATGTTGCAACCCCACAGCTGTGGGCTGGGCTTTGGGCGGGGCTGGCTTTCCTGGATGGAAACCTTTCCTGCTGTGGGATGGGTCCGCTCAGAAGAGCTTGCATCCAGGCTTGCTCCCTGCAGCCTGAAATAGGGTAGGCAGAGTTCAGATATAAAATTTCCCCGTCAAATAGAAATGATCAGGTCCACAGCACAATTTTGGCAAAGTCAAGTGCTGTATTTAGCGGCTTAACTAATTCTGAGTTGAAACAAAGCTGTTTGGTCTCTCTTTTTTAAAGAAATTTTTTTTTTATTTTTTATTGTTTTGTATATCTGTCTGCATGTAGTTTTTGTACCCGTGTCGTGCAATGCCGCGGTGGTCAGAAGAGGGCGTCGGATTCCCTGGGACTGGAGTTAAAGTCAGAGGTTTTCAAGCTGCCATGTGGGTGCTGGGGATCGAACCGGGTCCTCTTGCAAGAGCAGTCGGCGTCTTAACCGCTAGGCCATCTCTCCAGCTGCCTTGTCTCTTTTTAATGGCCTGTCTGACCATTTGCAAGTTTAGAGTATCAGGCATAATATTGGAAAGCCATTAAAGAATCTCAGACACGTACATTTTTGTTTGTTTGAGACAGAGTCTCCCTGTAGCCCCAGCTGGCCTGGAACTTGGTATGTAGACAGGCTGGTCTGATTTTTGAATGACTGTTTTGGTATAGTGAAAAGATAGACGATTTCTTTATGTAGCAACATATTTTTCTTCTCTGGCTCTAAGTAATCAGCTGAGCAAGTAGCTACCTAAGAATAGTAACAATTGAATCAAAAACAATTTACCACAGTTGTTACCTCGGTTGGAAAGGCAGCAAACACCTTCTGTTCTGAATCAACTTAAATACTGCCGGTGGCTTCCTGGCTTCCAGTTTCTCACTCTTGGAAATGGAAATAGCTTGTAAACATTGGTTAAATTCTTAATTTTTTATATTTATTTATTTTTGTATGTGTATGAAAGTACTGTCTGCATGTAGGTTTGTGCACTGTTGTGCAATGCCGCGGAGGTCAGAAGAGTGTGTCAGATTCCCCATGGCGGAAGAACTGGAGTTCTCCTGGAATTGGAGTTCAGACAGTTTTCAGCCGCCGTTGTGGGTGCTGGGATCGAACCCGGGTCCTCTGCAAGAGCAGTCGGTGCTCTTAACTGCTAGGCCTACTCTCCAGCCCCAAACATTGTGTTAAATTCTATCAGTCCATTGTAGAAGGGAGAGATGTTTGTTCTCTGGAGAAAATAGCCAGACTCCCACCCCACTTGAAACCACCAGTGGCCTTTTCCATGTCCTGTTTAATGATAAAAATCCTATTCTAAAGGATTGAGAACAAGGGTAAGCCTCCCCCAGGAGACACAGGTACAGCCCAGTCCTGACCATGAGAAGTTCCCGAAGGAGAGGGTGCAGAAAGGCCAGCCCTGAATGGAAACAAAACTAAAAGAAAGCACTTGTTTGTGAACGAGACAGAGCGCTCTCAACAGAGCCCCAGCAGCAGGTGCTGTTTAAATAACCAAAATAAGGTTGCAAGCAATGGATCCGTGTTTGCTGGGTGATTTCCTATGCTGTGTGACATTAAAACGGGAGTGTAAAAAAGCACAGGTCTACATCCGCAGGCAGAGCTAAGTTGCCGGTGAGAAGACGCAGGAGATGGACTGCAAAGTCGGGAAAATATGCAAAAGCTGTGCTCTTCCAAATCCCCCGGAACAGCGAGTGCGAAAATCTGTGCCTGGGTGGTAGCGAGGAGAGCTGGATGAAACTCAGAATGCTAACGCTTCTCCTGATCAACCTAGAGTCTTATTTACATCTTAAGCTAGCTATTTGTTGCTGATTTTCCATGCAAGTTTTTTGTTTTTTTTTTTGGTCTTTTCAAGACAGGGTCTCCCTGTAGCCCCAGCTGTCCTGGAACTGGCTCTGTAGACCAGGCCGGCCTTGAACTCACAAAGATCCGCCTGCCTCTGCCTCCCAAGTGCTAGGATTAAAGGCATGCGCCACCACGCCCGGCTCCAAATTTCCTTATTATTTGGCAGTTTGGCTTTTAATTAGTTACATTCATTTATTCTTTTATGGAGGGGCTCGATTCTGGGAGCTAGATTCCAAGAATTGAAAATTATTCAAACAAGACGTAGAGGCTATTGATACAAGACTGCCAGATTTCATTCCAAAGGCAGGGGGGTGGGGAGGGGGGAGGACTTGCTCCCCAATCTCTGTCCACTTTTCGGCTCTCACCAGCGTCCACTGGTTGATTTCATCGTCCTTCCATGATTTGGATGGTTGATCTCCCTCAAATTCTCACAACCTTTGCCAAGCTTAGGAAGAACCGAAACTGGACTGGCTCCTCTTAGCCCAAGGTAGGGAAGGCCTGGGATCCTTGACTACGTCCCTCCGGGCACACACACACCCTGGGACCTGCAGAAGCACAGGGTGCGCTTTGCACCGGGACCACATGGACTGTGCAGAAGTGGGATTATTAAACCCGAGGTCTGCGATTTATAAATAAATAAATAAATAAATAAATAAATAAATAAATAAATAATTTCCCCAGGGAAGCAAACCAGAAAAGTGGTTGAATGCATGGAGTTGGAATGGTCAGACTAGAGGACCAGAAAGAAAACTGCGCGGGGCGGCGGGAAGAAGAACCAGGAAGGTGGATGACGCGAGAGGAGAGCAGGAACCCGGCCAGTTAGAGAGGGGAGCCCCGCGATCCGGAAACCCCGACACCCCAAGGGGGCCAAACCAGATCCAGCCCCTAGCTCAGGGTGCGGGGAGAAGAGGGGCGCGCCCAGCCGAAGATCCGGAAGAACGCAGGCGGCGGGCTGGAACAAAAGCAGGCAGCGAGCTCGCTTGGGTCTAGTCGCACTGTCCTCAGGGTGCGAGGACAGCACCGGAGTTGGGGGGTCGGGGGTCGGGGAAAAAAGGCTCAGACGCGGAAAGAGCTGCCCAGAGTTTGCAATGAACATTTCCCAGAGGGAGTCGGAAGGGCCTCGAGAAGACGCACGCGTCCGACTCCCGGTGCCCCGCGCACCCCGTGCACCCTGTGCACCGCAAGCACCGGGTGCACCCCGCGCACTCCGCACTCTCCCGCGTAGCAGCCACACCGCGCCGTAGCTCGTGACGATCCCAGATGCTGACGCTAGGGGGTGCGCACGGGTCGCAGCGCGGCGCCGGGTCCCGGTGTAGCCCCCCGGAGCACAGCGCAGAGAACAGGCCGGCGGAGTTCTGGCCTGGGCAGGGGTGCTGCGGTGCGGGCGCAGCCCTGGAGGCTGATGGGGGGCAAGTAGAATTCATCGAGTATTTTATTTGTTGCATCTGAACTAAATCTTTGAAAGGATTAAAAAATGAACAAGCCCGTGAGAACCTAAGAGACAGGGGAAAGGGAGGCAGGTCATGGGGGTGGGGGGGCCCTCAACCTTCAGCTCTTCAGTTCCAAATTGCTCCCCAAAATTGCTTGCAGGAGAAATAGTCCAATTCCACCAGTATTCACCTCTCCACCTAACATGCACAGGCAGGCGCGCTGGCGTACACACGCTCCCCTTTCAGGAGGGGGAGGAGGCAAACTTTAAAAGGCTTTTAAGCAAAAAAGAAAAAAAAAGAGGAGAGAAAAAAAAAGAAAACGAGGTTGCGTGAGGCTGGGGTACTTGAAATGATTTTTGTGTTGCAAATTGCTATGCTTTTACTGAGGGCTGATGAAAATAAATGAAGTTCCTCTCCTTCTTTTTGCTAATAAATGAAATAAAAAAAGCCCACCATTATTACGCCACCTGCTTCTAATTCCTAATTGTGGCAACTTAATTCTCAGATTGTTGTAGCTGCTTGATACTGTAGGCGCCCGAGGGAGGGGATGGGAGGCCCGTTGCATCTTTTTTGGCAGAGGAGGAAGAAGGTGTGCAGGCTGGGGTTCTTACAGGGACATGTGCACCTCGAGGTGGAGATCATCAGTTAAAGAGCACTGGCTGCTCTTGTAGAGGACCTGGGTTCAATTCCCAGCACCCACATGTTGGCTAACAACCTTCCATAACTCCAGGTCCAGGGGATCCAATGCCATGCTGGTATTGCATAACACAAGTGCATATCGTATATATATGCAGTTCATACACTCATACACATTTTTAAAAGTATTTTTTGTTTTTGTTATTTTTATTTATTTTTGTATGTGTATGAGTGTACTGTCTGCATGTAGGTTTGTGCATCCGTGTCGTGCAA
>VZQC01000008.1:3354817-3359817 GCA_009823505.1 Rhizomys pruinosus | reverse complement strand
TGTCATTACAATCTTGCCCAGACACCACAGCAAAATGAAAATGGCCCAAACCACCCAGAAGCATTAGCTGCTTGATAGCAGGGTTGGATCCAGGAGTGTGGAAGGCAGTTTTCTTTAGGGAGAATGATGGCCCTTGGGTGAAAACAGAGATTCGGGCTTCGTGTGCAGTGAATATTCGGGCTTTTAATTCAGCTGCCTGTTGACAATGTCGTAAAGTCTCTTGCACAGATGCTGTGATGGAGAGAGGCTGTCCTCCCGCCATCCCACACAGGAGTCTCCACAATCTGCCTCTGTAGCAGGGCATCCCCTGTAAATCAGGGGTTAATTGTGATTCTTACAGACTGGTGGAAATAGGAAGAGTCACAAATGAAGACAGTTGAGGGGACTCTAGCAAATGCCACTGCAGCGTGTTTCCTTCATCTTCGAGCTGTGCGTGTGTGGTGGTGAGGGGCGTGCATTTAAAAAACACATTTGGTGCAAATGTTTGAAAGTCCCCATGTCTTTAACAAACGAAGCTACTCAGGACAAGAGCAAACAAGGCCCTTGGAGATTTCCACACTGGCTTGGCCTCTGTCTGACATCCAGCCTGGTTTGTTTAGTGTAATAGTCAAAACAGTTTTTCTTCTCCTGGGTCATGTTGATCTGTAGAATAATTTGGATTCTCAAGCTGTTATCTATACTTCATTCTCCACAGCATCCAAATGAAGGGAAATGATTTCATGTTCTAGAACAAAACAATACTCAGAGTGACGGACAGCGGGAGAGGGGGACAGGACTGAGGCCTGAGCCTCAAGCCTGCCATCTGTCACTCAGAGCTGCCTTATCTTACAAACACCAAGTTTCCATTCTCCTCTGCCTCACCTCCTTAAAGGGAACCTTTCTGGAAAACTCCAATATGTTTGACAGGTTCATTCCAGTGGGGATCCTCCACTCCCTGTTTTCAAGGAATATTTGCACTTCTAGGGTGCACAGAACAATCCTGCATAGTGCTGGAGGAGGCTAGACTGATTCCTAAGTGCCTCCCCCAAACCCCTAACAGGAGAGGGTTTGAAGAATTGCATCTGCCCTGAATACAAGAGAGGGGAATTTTAAGCAGGCAGAATATAATCACCCAAATTGGAACCCAGCCAGGACACTGCGGGACAATTATTCCTCCTCGCCTGCTAAATACCAGGGGAGCGTAAATGACCTGCAGTCTGCACCCCCATCCAAGTGTGGGGCTCACCTTGTACAGAACAGGGAGGCAGCCCCTTCCTGGTGCCCACCTAGCCCCTTGAGCCCTGAACCTGTTTCTGTTACTCAAAACTTAAAGCTTGAGTTAGACATTCTTAAAATAATAGCTCCTGCCTGCATCGTCTCTATCTCCCAGCCAGAGTCCAGGGTCCCCAGAGTCCTTCAGGCTATGGGTGACCTCCAGATTCCAGGGAGGCCTTGTCTCTCTCTGCTAACCTCAGGCAAACCAGAAATGCCTGCTCAGATCACAGACCTGATGCACACTATCTGCAGGCTCGGGTCCCACCACTGGGTCTTCTTTAATTGACACACCTGAATATCGGGCCCACGTCCTCACCAAGCAGAGTGTCTCTGGAAGCAAGGGTGTCTTTCATAGGTAGCTATTCAGTATAAGCAGGACTGTGGAAATGTCCTTGGCGTATTTGTCTGAATATTTTTCTGACTGTGTCCATAAAACAGTTTCCTAGCAATGGACTTGCTGTTCAAAGGGAAGGCACAATTTTTAAAATGAGGCATATCCTGGAAAGAGGCGCATGCTCGCCTGTCGTCTGTGAGCCTGTCCTGAAGATGTGGCCCTTTTGAACATTAATGTTGAAGGGCCAGGGATATAGTTCAGTTGGTAGAGTGCTTGCCTAATTTGTATGAAGCCCTGGGTGCCAGTACTTTATAAACTGTGTGAGGTGACACACGCCTGTAATCCCAGCACTCAAGGAATTTGAGGTAGGGGGATAAGGAGTTCAAGTCCATCCTTGGCTACATATCAAGTTGTAGAGACCTTGTTTCAAAACAAACAAACAAACAAACAAACAAACAAATAACAGAGCTGGGGATGTAACTCCGTTGGTCAAGTGTTTGTGGTGCTAGTGCAAGGACCTGGGTTCCAGGCCCAGAACCTACATGACACACTAATACCCTGCCTCACCTCCTTAAAGGGAACCTTTCTGGAAAACTCCAATATGTTTGACAGGTTCATTCCAGTGGGGATCCTCCACTCCCTGTTTTCAAGGAATATTTGCACTTCTAGGGTGCACAGAACAATCCTGCATAGTGCTGGAGGAGGCTAGACTGATTCCTAAGTGCCTCCCCCAAACCCCTAACAGGAGAGGGTTTGAAGAATTGCATCTGCCCTGAATACAAGAGAGGGGAATTGAATGGTAGGGGATTGAAAAATATCTACACAGCCACCATCACAAATATGTAGATTCACTGTGTTTCCTATGGACAGGACCTCGTGAGACAGAGCTGAATGTAAGCAGTCTGTTAAAAAGAGCATGGGAGCCTGAGCCTGTACCACTCAGGCAAGGACTCACTCTGGGCAGTATGCTCCCAGAAAAGAAGCTTGCTAATGTGGTTTTCAATGAATGGGGATGTTTTTACTCCTATTGTTTTTTTCTTCTACCTTTCCTATTTTTTCTACAGTGAAACTGTAGAAATTTTTTAATTTTTAAAAGATATTTATTTTGGAGGCTGGAGAGATGGTCTAGTGGTTAAGAGCACAGACTGCTCTTGCAGAGGACCGGGGTTCAATTCCCAGCACCTACATGGTGGCTGAGAACCATCTTTAACTCCAGTTCCAGGGGAATCCAGCACCCCCTTCTGACTTCCGCCACATTGCACAACACGGGTGCATAAACCTACATGCAGACAGTACATTCATACATATAAAAAAATAAATAAAAAGTTAAAACAAAAAACAAACAAAAAAGATTTATTTTTAATTTTTAAAAGATATTTATTTACTTATTTATTTAGACCAGGCTGGCCTTGAACTCCCAGAGATTTGCCTGCCTCTGACTCTGGAGTGCTGGGATTAAAGGTGTGTGCCACCACAGCTAGCCAAAAATCATATCTTTATTTTAAATTATGGCTTGTCACGTGTGTGCAATGCCCATGGGGGCCAGAAGAGGGCATCAGATCCCCTGCAGCTGGAGCTACAGGTGGTCCTGAAGCATCAAAAGTGGATAGTGGAAACTAGACCATTGTCCTTTGCAAGACCAGTGTGAACTTTACTGAGCCATTCATCTCTCCTCCCCTTGAATGATATTTTTAAGGCTTTTTAAAAATAAGGGCACGGGGCTGGAGAGATGGCTCAGTGGTTAAGAGCACCATCTGCTCTTGGAGAGGACCAGGGTTTGATTCCCAGCACCCACATGGCGGCTAACAACCGCCTATAACTCCAGTTCCAGGGGAATCTGGTGCCTTCGTCTGTCCCCACTGGCACTGCATGGCACAGGCACACTTGCACGCATGCAGGCATTACGCTCATACACATGAAATAAAAATAAAATATTTTGAAAAATAAGGACCCTTAGTGAAGTTTAAGTAAAATCTTTGAATGAAATCCTTATATAAAATTCCCAGCCAAGCCGGGCGTGGCGGCACTCTCCTTTAATCCTAGCACTTGGAGGCAGAGGCAGGCAGATCTTTGTGAGTTCAAGGCCAGCCTGGCCTACATAGTGAGTTCCAGGACAGCTGGAGCTACAGGGAGACCCTGTCTCAAAAACACCAAAAATAAAACAAAATAAAATAAAAATTCCCTGCCAAGTTACCTGCCTACTTTGAGAGCCTCTCACACCATTGGTGGAAATATAAATAGTCCTTTTCACAGAAGAAACAGGAAGCACCTATTAAAATTTAAACCCTTTGATCCAGCTGTTTAACATGTGGCCATCTATTTTATACACATTCTCAGATGTGCATGCAGACAGTTTACAGAAGGGGTGAAACATTGCTTAGAGCAGAAAAAAAAAGTAGAAATGGAACAGATGTTCACAAGGGGGGAAGGGTTAAATAAACAATGCTCAATGGTTATTGTGGAGCAGTACACAGCAGTTCAAAAGGAGGGAGCTAGACTGTATTCATTGCTTGTTGCTGTAACAAAATATCTGAAAAGCAGTCAGGCTGGAGAGATGGCCTAGTGGTTGGGAGCACCGACTGCTCTTGCAGAGGACCTGGGTTTGATCCCCAGCACCCACATGGCAGATAAGAAACATCTGTAATCCAATTCCAGGAGAACTCCAGTTCCAGGGGAATCCAAGACCCTCTTCTGACCTCGGCATTGCATGACACGGGTGCACAGACCTGCATGCAGACGGTACATTCATACACATACAAAAATAAATAAAATTAAAAAAAAAGAAGCAAGTTAAGGGAGAGAGTATTTATTTGGGTGTGAGGTTCAAGAAGTAGTGGAGGGCTGAAGAGATGGTTCAGTGATTAAGAGCTCCAACTGCCACGGAAAAAGCCTTTGACAAAATCCAGCATCCCTTCATGCTTAAAGTCCTAGAGGGAATTGGATTGGAGGAATCATTCCTCAATGCAATCAAAGCCATATACAGGAAACCCACAGCCAATATCATCCTAAATGGGGAAATGACAGAAACATTCCCTTTAAAGGTAGGAACTTGGCAAGGCTACCTCCTGTCACCACTCCTCTTCAATATAGTGCTTGAAACACTTGCTAGAGCAATGAGGCAAGAAAAGGAAATTAAAGGAATACTAATTGAAAAAGAGGAAGTCAAGCTATCCCTTTTTGCTGATGATATGATTGCTTACTTAAGGGATGCTAAAAACTCCACCAGAAAACTCCTAGAAATGATTAACAGCTTCAGCAAAGTGGCAGGATACAAAATTAACCTTAAAAAATCAATGGCCTTTCTTTACACCAAGAACAAGCAACTGGAGAAAGAATTCAAAGAGACCTTCCCACTCACAATAGCCTCAAAAACAATAAAATACCTAGGAACAAACCTAACCAAAGACACCAA
>VZQC01000008.1:3290333-3353850 GCA_009823505.1 Rhizomys pruinosus | reverse complement strand
AAGAAAGAAAACAAATGACCCACTCAATAGATGGAGCAAAGAGCTGAACAGAGACTTCACAAGTGAGGAATTAGAGATGGCTGAGAAACATCTTAAGAAGTGTTAAACATCATTAATCATTAAGGAAATGCAAATCAAAACCACTTTGAGATATCATCTTACTCCAATAAGACTGGATAGGATCAAGAAAACAAATGATACCAAGTGCTGGAGAGGTTGTGGGGAAAGAGGAACACTCATCCACTACTGGTGGGAATGTAAACTCGTACAGCCACTATGGAAAGCAGTGTGGAGAACCCTTGGAAGACTTGGAATGAACTTGCCACCTGACCCAGCTATACCTCTCCTCCTGGGTATGTACGCACAAGACTCATCTTACTGCAGAGATACATGCAGAGCCATGTTTATTTCAGCTCTCTTCACAATAGCAAGGAGCTGGAACCAACCCAAATGCCCCTCAAGTGACAAGTGGATAGAGAAAATGTGGTACATCTACACAATGGAGTTCTATGCAGCAGTAAAGAAAGATGACATCATGAGCTTTGCAGGTAAATGGCTGGAGCTAGGATATATCATGCTGAGTGAAGTAACACAGTCCCAGAAAAACAAACAATGAATGGTATCCCTCATCTGTGGATGCTAGCACCAGTTACCTAATTGTATGGCAAACTGAGCAACATCAATGTGATCTGAAAACCACTATGTTCTTACATTGTGAATCCCTTAAAATATAGTAAAAAAAATAAAAATAAAAAAACAGCTCCAACTGCTCTTGCAGAGGACCAGGGTTCTATTCCTAGCACCCTCATGGCTGCTAAGAACTGTCTTTAAGCCCGGCATGGGCACATGCCTTTAATCCTAGCACTTGGGAGGCAGAGGCAGGATCTCTGTGAGTTCAAGTCCAGTCTAGTCTACAGAGTGAGTTCCAGCCCAGCCAGGGCTATAGGGAGACCCCCTCTCAAAAAAAAAAAAAATAAAAAGAGATGTTGGAGAAGCCATGGAGGACCTCCTGGTAGCAGGAGTGTGTAGCTGGGCCTCCTCAAATCTGGGCAGACCAGGAAGGAAGCAGACAGCAGGGAATTGAGGTGCTCAGCTCACTTCCTCCTTTACCCCTTTGTTCAGCCCAGGACCCCAGCCCCTGGGCCAGTGCCCTCCACATTCAGGGCCCATCTTCCCTCCTCATTTAAACCCCTCTGGAAATGCCCTCAGACATGCCCAGAAGCACACTTCTCCTGGGTGACTCTAAATGCAGTCAAGTTGACAGTGAATATGAGACATCGCTCCCCCACAGACGGGTAGCCATGCACAAACGCAGAGATCCCTAGAACCTAGTTTAAAGAGGCCCAGGGGCTGGAGAGATGGCCTGGCAGCTGAGAGCACCAACTGCTCTTGCAGAGGACCGGGATTCAATCCCCAGCATCCACATGGCAGCTGAGAGCCATCTTTAACTCCAGTTCCAGGGGAATCTGACGCCCTCTTCTGACCTCTGAGACATTGCACGACACAGATGCATAGACCTGCATGCAGACAGCACATTCATACACATAAAGAATAAATAAAATTTTAAAAAATTAAAAAAAGAAGCCCAAAGGGGGCAATATGGCCTCAGCCACAGCTGTGGGAAAAGTACCATCTTTTACATAGATACATATAGAGACCCAAATGTGTAATGAGTGGGGGGGTCTTCAAGCCCTCTTTCCTCTTCCTTGTGTGTGTGTGAGTGTGTGTATGTGTGTGTGTGTGCGTGTGCATTTGTGTGTGTGTGTGTGTGTGCAGGTGCCTCATGTGCCCAAGTATGCACATGTGGAGGCCAGAAGTCATCATAGGATGTCTTCACCTCTTCCTCTCTTCTTTTTCTGAAGCAGAGTTTCTCACAGACTGGGCAGCTGGCAGCTAGACTGCCTGACCAGTGAGCTTCGGGCCCTCTAGTCTCCAATTGACACACCCTAGAACCACCTGAAAAGAAAAAGTCTCAGTTGAGGAATTGTCTTTATCAAGCTTGTCTGTGGTCACCTCTGTGAGGCTTCATCGAGTGTTCATTGATGTGGGAGGGCCCATCCCCCCAGGGGCAGTCCCTAGGCAGGTGGTTCTGGGATGAATAGGGCAGCTAACAGCGTGAGGCAGAGGGCCAGCTGCAGCCAGCATTCCTCATGGTTTCTGCTTCATTTCCTGTGTGAGTTCCTGCCCTGACTTCCCTCAGTGATGGACTGTGACAGGAAGTGTAAGTCAAAGAAATCCTCTCCTCCCAAGTTGCTTTATAACAACAACAGAATGGAACTAGAGCACCAGGTTAATCCCCATCTGTAGTCCCTAACTTATGTCCGTGGACCCCCTCTTGCCATATGACTTGGCAAGTCCACATTTCCTGGGGCCAGAGCGTGGGCTTCTTTGGGGACCATTACTCCACCTGTCTTGAAAGTTCTTGGTACTCAGGTAGAGGGATGGCCACATCTGCACACTCCACATCCTGTGATCCCCCTAAACCAGACGTGGCCCTTAGTGATTGCCCAGTCCACTGGAATGCTCTGCAAGAAAAGGACTCTTGGGGACGGGACTTAAACAGTTGACCTAGTTAGCAGGCTGAAGGGATTGGGCTCCTGAGAGGTGGCAGCCAGACACGTGTGAATTATTTAGCAGTGCGCACATTAGATGCTACCATGCAAAACAGCAAAATGATCAACATCAACTTCCGCAATAAGGTAATAAAATAAAACATTAACGAGGTGCTGTGCTCTGGAGGTGGAGGGGCTGGCAGTCCCGGCCTGCAGGGCACAGGGTCTGCTGGAGCTGGTGGTGCACCGTGGGAGCAGGAGCGAGGTGAAGGTGGTACAGGTGGAGCCAGGCTGGAGCAGCCTCCCTCCTTCCTGCTTACAGGCATCCAAGGTGGGTCTGTAGCCAGAATCCTGGAGACTGAGCTGTCCTAGCCTCAGCTCATCCCTGCTGCCTGGAGCTGGATCCTCCTGTCCATCTGTGTAGTGACTTCAGCCTCTAGGTCTCCAAAGGGACTGTTGTAAACCAGACCTGTTGACACCATTCACTTCATGGAAATTGTCCCAGTTTATTCCTAGTTTCCATTTTAATTTTGTTTCTTTTGTCTTTAGGGGGTGAGGGTTGAGACAGGGTCTCGCTCTGTATAGCCCAGACTTCCTGGGACTCTCAATGGAGCCCAGGCTGGATCAAACTCATGGTGTTCCTCCTGCCTCAGCCTCCTGAGTTCTGGGGTTACAGGTGTACCCCACAATGCCTGGCCTCAAGACACTCTAGTGGTACCTGTTACATTTTGGTCACACTCACCTCTCCAGAGCTCACTGCCTGATGAGTACTTGTGGAGTTATGTTTGTGGACTGAGGTGAAAGAGTGGATAGATTTGGGGCTCCTGAATAAGGACCATACACCTCATATGCATTAATGCATTTGACCTCACAGTACATGTATGAAAGCTTGGTCCCCAACTGGGAACAACACTGGAAAATGACCTCACAGTACATGTATGAAAGCTTGGTCCCCAACTGGGAACAACACTGGAAAGTGGTGGAAACTTCTAGAGGTGGAGCATGATTGAAGAGGAGGTTCTCTCTCTCTCTCTCTCTCTCTCTCTCTCTCTCTCTCTCTCTCTCTCTCTCCTTCTTTCCACTGAGGTGAGCAGCTTTCTTCCCACATTCCTGCCGCCATGATGTTCTGCCTCACCACAGGTGTCACAGGCACAATAGGCTCCTGAAGTAGGGATGGGAGTGAATGCTTCAGGGACACGAAAGGACAGAGGAGAGCTCACGGTAGTCCCCACCATACCTATTGTGTGCTGATGGTATTTACAGCTATGAACAAGAATCTTGGGGCTCCCTGTGGCCAGGTTGAAGGAACACGGAGGAAGAGGCCCCAAAGAGGTGTCGTGTATCAGTGCCCGCAATCCTGCTTGCTCATGGAACGGAGGTCTCTGGAGACATCTGGTCCTCTAAGGCTCTGTCTCAGCTGCTGCTTTGGAGGGGGGTTAGACTCAACATGCAGGGTCTCCCCCATTCGCTTCTAACAGACAGCCAGGCAGGCTCTCTCACAGAAGTCCCCGGCTGCTGCCTGCTGCATCCCGTGTGTGTCTAGGAGAATCTGGTCTTTGCATCTGCTCTGATTCCCCTTCAGTCAGGCATGGCAGCACCCACCTTGCCTTGCACCCTTGAGGTGCATTGTGGCATTTGGAACCAGGATGTCCCTTAGACAGTGGGGATTGGCACTCTCTGTGAACTCTAAAGCACAGATTCAGAAGAATTCAAAGTTTTTCTGATGAGACTTTTCTTCGTGTGAGTTTCTTTAGAGTGCTCTCCTAGATGCTTTCTGAGCCGTCCGTGGCTGCCAAGGCTGTGGCACGTCACCCCTGCTAAGTCACACGTGATTTCTCTGGTTAGAAGAGGTTGGGAGGGAGTTTCCCCTCGACGGTGACCAGATCACAATTAAAGCTTTTGATGTGGGTGTCCTATGTGCCTAAGGAGACAGTGAGATTCGCCATGTAATTTGAGAGCCACTTACAGGACAGCCATCCACGACGAAAGCTGATTATAAATAAAGTTCAGCCAATGGCTCCATCAGCCGAAGGATTCACAGTCAAATGGAAGGTGGCAACCCTGATGCGCAGTTGGTCTGCATGGCTCTCTTATGGAAATCTGATTTTCTTAACTGATTTATATCATATTTATTAAACACCTGCTTATTATGGAGCTGGGCACTAAAAACAAATTCCTCAGATAGAGTCTGGGAGAGTCTTGCACTTCAGCTATTGTTTTAGGTCTTCTCGGGGTGAGCAACATTTTCCTGAAGAGGTGCTGGGTGGGAGGGAGGCTCAGAGACTGCAGGGCAGAAGGACTCTGCAAGTCCACCGGAGAAGTTTGTAATGTTTTCCTCAATTGCAAATAAAGCAATGGGTTGTGTGGCCAGCCCTGGGGCCTTCAGAGACCACAGCTTGGGCTGGGGAGGTGGCTCCGGGGGTAAAGTGCTTGCCATCCCAGTGTGAGAACCATGAAGGAGCAAGGTGTGCATTTCCGATCCTAAGACACGTGGATTATCTTGGTGGGCTACAAATGTGACACAGAGAGGAGAGGGCCTGATAGAGGAGGCAATGTCCGGAGAACCTAGAGATGTCACCTATCTGGTACTGAGGACCTGTGGACAGTCCACCAGCCCAGGAGCCCAGGCAGCTTCTAGAAGCTTCTAGAAAAAGGCAAGACACATTGTCCCAGAGCTTCCAGAAGGAACTGGCCCTGGTGACACCGTGCTCATTACCTTATAAGACCCAGATTCTGTCTCTTGGAACAACTCTCACTGCTATCTCTCAGGAGCATCCCGGAAGCTAACATCTAAAGCTACCAGAGTTATGCCGTGATTGGTTCGGCAACAAGAGGAACTCAAGGCTGAAGAGATAGATGGCTGTCAGTAAAGCGCCTGCCGTTCAAGCATGAGGACTTGACATCAATCCCTAGAATCCACTTACAAATACCAGGCATGGCAGCATATGCTTGTAATCCCACAGCTGAGAAGGCGGAGACAGGGATCCCTGGGGTCACTGGCCCACCAGCCTGGCCTACTTAGTGAGCTCCAGGTCAGTGAAAGACCCTGTCTCCACGAAAGAAGACACAAAACCATGGATCACCCCTGCAGAATGAATGATATCCAAGGTCGTCCTCTGGCCTGTGCACATGCACGCACACACATGTGCACCAAACTACACACACACCATGCACACACACACAGCTGGGCACACAGGAAAGGCTCTACCATGTGTAGGCTCAGGGATTAGCTCCATGGCAGAGGACTATGGTGACTGGTGAGGGTGGGTACCAGCACCCTCTTCATTGAGATCAGTGTGGCAGATTTCAGCCAGACCCCCAGGCCTCGGCCGAATGCTGTTGGCAGGCGAATGAAGCCCAGTTCCGTCGCACTCTGCTTCCCTCCCGCCCAGCTCCTGGCTGGGACACACACACTCCACAGTATACAGACAGTTAACCAGCTACCCAGTCCCCATGCTGACTAGACTTGGACTGTTGGGAAGAACAGCATTTACAGCCTCCAGGACAGACTGAAAAGTGAAGTTGGGAAAGTGGAGGCTGTGTGTGATGAGCCCAGCAGATATGAGACTGTGTGGCAGCATCGAGGCACCCGCCATACTGTGCAGGCATCAGAGCCAAAAGGTCCCTAAAGGTTCCCAGTTTGTTAACAGGCCTCTGAATAATCCATTATTCTTCCCAGTGAGCTGTAGCCTGAGAAGCAAATACCATCTCCTTCCCATTTATTACCTGGTCTCTGCTCAGTTGCTCAGTCACCAGCTGTGGTGGGTGTCCACACAGGAGGACACTGCACATGCTGTCGGTCTAGTTCAAGACCCTGGGGAACTTGTGTCTATGGGGGAAGCAAGCCAAGATCTGGAGAAGCCAGGATCCACAGAGGCTCACTTTCTCCCATCACCCCTGGGTCTGTGGCTTGTTCCCAGGACAGATGAAAGGAGAAATATGGGGAGATAGCCGAGTCCATAAAGTATGTGACACAGAAACATGGGGACCTGAGTTCAATACCACTTTAAAAAGCTGGGCAGCTGGGTGTGGTGGCACACACCTGTAATCCCAGCACTTGGGAGGCAGAGGCAGACAGGCATCTGAGTTCAAGGCCAGCCTGATCTACATAGCGAGTTCCAGGACAGCTGGGACTACAGGGGGACCCTGTCTCAAAAAGACAAAAAAAGAAAAGAAAAAGCTGAGCATGGTGACATGTGCTTATTATGATCCCAGCATTGGGGAGGCTGAGTCCTGAGACAAGAGGATTCCTGAAGTACATTGGCCAAGTTCCAGATAGAAATGAGAGAAACCATCTAACAAAGAAGATGGAGAGTGATTGAGGAAGGTACTCCAAGTTGACCTCTGGCCTCCATATACACCAGCACACCCATGTATTTCTACCTGCACACACGCACACACACACACATACACATGCACAAACACACACTGACATACACACAAATTGGATGTGTTCTGTGAAAACTGAGCCAGGAAACCTTCCATTGCACTGTGGCCCCAGGATGAAGGGTCCAGGCAGAGCCTCCTGTTGAGGAATAGTCTTCCCATGAGAGAAAGTCATAGGGCTCCATCAGCCTCTGGGGGATTGCTGGGGCCAGGGTAGCAAGGGCCTGCCCAGTGGGAAGCAGTTGCTAGGACTTTGCAGAGAACCAAGGTGGTGCCACTGAAGCTCTTTGCCCAGGAAGAATTCCAGACTCTTCCTGAGGAAGCTGACCACAGTAGGCAGCTGCAGGATGAATGCTTAGGGCTGAAGATGTCCGGAAGGCCGGGGGTCTGAGGAGGACCCACCCGGCCACGACATGTGACTTTCCTGGAAATGCATATCTCACACACCTGGGGACAGGGCGGAGGCCCGGGCATCATGGACCCCCACAAATGGAATAAAGTGGGGTGCAAAGAAACAGCACCACAGGGTTTCATATCTCAATGCCTCAAGCCATCCTTGCCCAAGTGTCCCAGTGGACACGGACTGCTAGCCTGCCCAGTGTCACTCTGTCCACACCTGGGTCACAGGACACAAGAAGACATGCTCCCCAAGGACCGTGAGGGTGACGGCAGCAGATTCCCTGGGGGACCTGAGGAGGCGGCTCAGGAGCTGAGCTGAGCCGCCCGGTCCTCGCTGCCACTCAGCAGTCAGACCTCTACCAGCCTCAAGCTCCACAGATTGCTTTTTTTTTTTTTTTAATTTTTTTTTTTTTTTTTTTTTGTTAAATAATTTAGTTTATTTATTTTTGTATGTGTATGAATGTACTGTCTGCATGCAGGTCTGTGCACCCGTGTCGTGCAATGCCGCGGAGGTCAGAAGAGGGTCTCGGATTCCCCTAGAACTGGAGTTACAGACGGTTCTTAGCCGCCATGTGGGTGAAGGGAACAGGGAGAAGGGATGGGGTGCACCTGAAGGTCCCTTAGCAAATTGGGAAGGGCGCGATGTGGAGGACGGCCAGCACACCACCAGAGGGCAGCTCGGCCAGCACTGAGGTGGCGGACAGACTGTGCTCTGGAGATGTGGTGACCAGGAATTGGAGTCTCAGCCTTTGAGAATAACCTGCCTATAGACAGTAGGTGACCAGGTGACCAGGTGAGGACACCTGGGACTAGACCTTCTAAGACATAGGACTTTCAGCGTTCAGACAGGGGTTATTCCTGATTTCAATTGCCAACTTGACTAGCTGATGCACTCCAAGCGTGTCTGGGAGACTGATTCCAGAGATGATTAACTGAGGAGGGAAGACCCACCTTGAATGTGGGCTCTGTGGTTAACAGCACTGGCTGCTTTTAAAAATAAATAATTCTTGGGGCTGGAGAGATAGCCTAGTGGTTAAGAGCACCGACTGCTCTTGCAGAGGACCC
Source organism: Rhizomys pruinosus (assembly GCA_009823505.1). Classification (NCBI taxonomy): domain Eukaryota; kingdom Metazoa; phylum Chordata; class Mammalia; order Rodentia; family Spalacidae; genus Rhizomys; species Rhizomys pruinosus. The sequence continues at coordinate 3,345,448 of VZQC01000008.1, read as the reverse complement.
GGGTTCAATCCTCAGCACCCACATGGCGGCTAAGAACCATCTGTAACTCCAATTCCAGGAGAACTCCAGTTCCAGGGGAATCCGAGACCCTCTTCTGACTTCCGCAGCATTGCACGACATGGGTGTACAAACCTACATGCAGACAGTACATTCATACACATATAAAATAATAAATAAATTAAAAAAAAATAATTCTTGGGGCTGGAGAGATGGCTCAGTGGTTAAGAGCACTGACTGCTCTTGCAGAGGACCGGGGGTTCAATTCCCAGTACCCACATAGTGGCTAAGAACTGCCTTTAGTGCCAGATGTGGTGGTGCACACCTTTAACCCCAGCACTCGGGAGGCAGAGACAGGCAGATCTCTGTGAATTCAAGGCCAGCCTGGTCTACAGAGTGAGCCCCATGCCAGGCTGAGACTAAAAAGGAGACCCTGTCTCAAAAATACAAATAAACAAATAAACAAATAAATAAATAAATATATAAATAGTTCTTTAAAATGTTAAAAAGGAGCCGAGCTGTACACCAGCATTTGTCTCTGTGTCCTGGCAGTAGAGACAGGAGAGTAGCTGCCTCACACCAGCTGGGTGCCTTCCCCACCACCAGGGCCTGTACCCTCAACCCATGAGCCATAATTAACTCTTCCTTCTTTAAGCTGCCTTTGTCAGGTGATTTGGCCACAGCAATGGGGAAGGTAGCCAAGACAGAAAATTGGTAGTGAAGAATGGGGCCATTGCCATGATAAACCTGATGGTGTACTTTGTAGATCTTTGGAACTGGGTTCCTGGAGGAATGTGGAAGAGATTGGAGCTTGTGTTGAGAAGCCCTTGACTACTGTAAGGAGAGCTTAACGGGCCATGTAGAGGAGGCCGAGAGAAACAGACACCTGGTAAATTGCAGGCAAACACAGATGAGTGGTCTCTCTAGGAAGTGGAAGATGATGGACCCATGCTGCATCAGAAGCAGAGAACTCCCAGCCACCTCAGGAGAGACGGGCTGGTCCTGGGAAGATCACATCAGGCTGCTCTGTGGAAGAGCCACCTGTACTACCACCATCAGTCACAGCCATGGCCAGTGCACATGCTTTCTACTCATTATCTTTCCTGTTCCAATCATAGCTCCCCCTGAGGCAGATGCATGGAAGCTGAGGTTGGCAGAGGCGGAGGAATAAGCCCAGTGGCACCAAGCTGGCCTGTGGGGAGGCCAGGTTCCAGTTCAGAACACAGGCCTGGCCTGGTCTTTGCCTGCACTGTGACTTCAGTTCTTCTGGGCTGAGCAGGACTCTGATGAGAAGAAATGAAGATGTCTCCCAGGCAGAGGTCTAGGGCAGTAACAGAGAAGACCCCCTCTTTATGACTGTGACATTAAGAGTCCTGGGGTGAGTGGCTCTGGGGTGGGCAGGCTACCTTACCTTACACATAACTATAAAGAAGGTTCTTGTGTGGCTTGCCGATCCTACCTTCCACCTCCACCCCCCCCCCCCAAGCTAAGGAGGGTGAGCTCTGTGGGAGGTCAAGTGTTCAGCGGAGAGGGAGACAGGATTGCAGGATTGCAACAAAGAGAGACAGGTTCTTGTTGGCAGGCAGGGACACTGAGGAAGGAAGGATCTCCTAGCCCCAGCTCTCACAGAGATCACAGGCAAGGTATACATGTGCATGTGCCTGTGTGTATGTGCACACGTGCATTACACATGTGCACGGGAGCCAGAGGTCAATAGTGGGTGTCTTACTCCATCACTCTTTTTTTTATGTGTATGAGTGTACTGTCTGCATGTAGGTTGGTGCACCCATGTTGTGCTCCATCACTCTTTTTGAGACAGGGTCTTTCCCTGAGCCCAGAGCTTGCCAACTCAGAGGAGCTGGCTGGCCACTGAGACCCAGGGATCTTCCTTTTTGTCCCTCCAGTTCTGGGACACACCACACACTGCCAGGCGTGGCTTTTTTACATAAGTGATGGGGATCTGAACCCAGGCCTTCACTCTCGCATGAGAAGCACTTCAGCAACTGAACTCTTTCCCTAGCCCAAGAGGAGACCTTTATGAAATGCAGGAGCCCTGGATTCCCTAAGCCTCCTCTTTGTGGTCCATACCAACAGCCTCTTAAGTCGTGGGTGCAGCTCAAGGTTCCCTCTCACCTCTCTCTCCTTAGAATCATCTTCTCTCTTTCTTGAGACTCACTTTAGTTTACATCTGTGCAGGTCTTCCAGCCACCCAAAGGGAGTGCATTCCCCAACTGCAAGGTTGAAGGTAGAGAGACGGTTCTGCCTACAGTGAAGTGACAATGGGGGGGCCTTGGTGGAATGCCTGGCAGCCCTCATCCCCTGTGGACAAGCACTCATTCTGAGCAGGTGCAGGGTTCCACTTGGACTGCCTGGACAGATACCCCAATGCCAGAACCTAGCCAAGAATATAATTCTCTTTCAGGTAAACAGTTGGAGTATAAACAGTGCAGGGCTACATGGGGGCCTTCCGGGGTCAGGACCCAGGCACTTTCTCCTTGTCATCATGCCCTTGACTGTGTGGTCCCAGGTACAGCCATCATGCCCAAATCCCACTTTGCCAGCTGGGGCTGAAGCAAGAGAAGCATGGTGTACATGTTCCTAAGAGGCAGGGCACGAGAGTGAAGGCTTGCATTACCAGGGTAGGATACAGACAGGCCTGTGGGCGGTCTTGCTGTCAGGAAGGCCTGGCCTGCAGTGATCGCTTCCCTGGGTCCCATGCACAGCCAGGAGCTCTAGGACTGTGGATGGTGAAGGGGACAGATGTACAGACCCTCAGGGAGACACACAGACCACTGGGAATGACAGCTTGCATCCCGTAGAGGCCTAGGCAGGGTGGGCCCCCAGGGCAGATGTCACAGAGTCATAGTGTCCTGGGAAAGTGTCAAGTCAGCGGTCTGTGCTCTCAAGGTCTCTCTGTCTCTCTGTCTGCTCCTGTCTGTCACTGCCTCTCTGTCTCTGTCTCTGTCTCTCTCTCTGTTTGTCTGTCTCTCTGTCTCTCTCTGTCTCTATCTCTCTCTGTCTCCCTTTTCTCTGTGTCTCTATGTCTCTTTGCATCTTTGTCTGTCTCTCTCTATCTCTCTGTCTTTGTCTTTCTGCCTGCCTCCATCTCTCTGTCTCTCTATCTCTCTGTCTCTATCTCTCTAGCTCCTGAACCATTATCTTCCTGTGCTCTCCTCACTTCCCTCTCTATTTCCACCCCAAACATTCTATCCCAGAGATTTTGTCTTTCCTCAAAAGAAGCTCTTTGTTGGGAATGTGTGTGCACACACTCTGTGTGCGTGACTATATACAGGTGGAAGCATGTGCATACGTGGTTAGATTCTTGGAATTCTCAGAACATATATGCCTCTGAATGAACAAGCCAGGGGCCGCTGACAGGAGCCAAGAGCTAGTTTTGAAGCTTCCTCTGACTTTGAGGTCAGCAGACAGGAACTTTGCTCCTATGAAAAGAGGACTTTTTTGTTTAAATTAACTAAACCCACAGCACCCATACTCCTCAAGTGTGCAGACACACACACATACTCACACACTTAAATAGACAGTTTTTCAGGATGTAGACGAGATATCCAGGGAGAGGCCTTACTTGCCCTCTGTCAGTTTGCAAGACAATTTATTCCTTGTATTCATCCATGAATATTTAGCAAGGTAACAATAACACTAATGACACCCTTGAGATGCACTAGTGGACAGCCATCCCCAGGAAGGCGCCCAACACTCCGTGTCAACATTTTAACTGGACTGTGTTTGAAATGCAAGCCTCACCCCGCAACAATCCTCCCCCGTCCGTCTCTGTCTCTTTTATTTGTGTGCCAGCTGTCCCTTCCGTGTTTAATGCCAAGCACCAAACTCTTTAAAATAACAAAGTGGGTCTGGCGGGGCAGAGGGCAGCCGGCGAGGTTTAAGAGATGCTAACAGCACATACTAATTTCAGACATGCCACTCTTTCCTCTTGGCGAAAACCAAAAGCCTCACACAATTGTTAGGGCTCTCCTGAGACTGGCTGAGGAGGGGAGTATTCAGTGGAGGGAGTTGTGAACTTTGACAAGGCCCTCTGGCAGGCTGGATTGTGGAGCCCAAAATTATTGAGACCCAATCTCTGGAACCTTGATATGAAAGCAATTTTGAGGAGGTGAACCACAATGTCCTTATGCAGTGAAGAAGGAGACTGGGCTAGGAGAGAGGAATAAGGCCTTGTGGTGACACTTTGAAAACAAAGAGAGTGCATGAGGCAAGGACAGCAGGGAACCCCACCCCACCCCCCCCAAACTGAAAAAGGCCAGGAACAGACTCTGTCCTGGAGCCATTGAAAGAGGCAGTTGGTCAGGACCTTGACTTCAATCCGGTATCTCAGCCTGCTTTCTGATGCTGTAACAGTGTAACACATACTGCATCACTTATAAAGAAAAGGGGTTTATTTTGCCTGATAGTTTCAGAGGCTGGACATCTGTGACTGGGCAGGTGCATCCGACATGGGCCTCACAGTCCAGCATGCTGTCTTATAAGCAGGCAGAAGGTGGAAGAAGAAATGGGTGCTTGCGGAAGAGGCAAGGTTTAGAGGGCAGAGCAGCTCTGTTACCACCCCCATGGGAAAGGCATTGATCTCCCTCAACAGCCTGTCATCACTTCTTAGCAGACCCATGGTGGCAGCCAAAGTTCAACACAAATTTCGAAGGGGACAAACTGCTGAATTTCAAACTATAGCACCAATCGGACTCATTTTGAAAACTGGGAGAAACTAAATCTGGTTTTGAGTCACTAAATTTGAGATAGTTGTTACCATGATAGCAGGAAACTGGTACAGCTGTGAGGCCCCAGAGGTGGGCTTCGTGCTGTCCACTGGAATAAGCTACTGAAAGTCTTGCCCACCTTTCCATGGTTAGACCATTGGAAGCCATGTGCACACCTCTGGGTTTGTGTTTGTCTTTAAAGTCCTTGGCTTTTCTAATATTAAAGTCAAGACAGCCTTCAGCTGGAAATGTAAGATCCAAAGAAAATTAGAAAGCAAAAGCACGGGCTGGAGAGATGGGCTAGTGGTTAAGAGAGCTGATCGCTCTTGCAGAGGACCCGGGTTCGATTCCCAGCACCCACATGGCAGCTGAGAACCGTCTTTAACTCCAGTTCCAGGGCAATCTGACACCCTCTTCTGACCTCCGTGGCATTGCATGACACGGGTGCACAAACCTACATGCAGACAGTACATTCATAAACATACAAAAATAAAAATTTAAAAAAGCAAAAGCAAATAATAAAAAATACAAAGCAAAAAGAACGTCAGCAGTCACCCACAATTCTAGACTCCAAAAGCAGCCTTTTGACAAGCGATGACTGCAGTTTGTAGTTACCTCTGGATTTCAGACAACATAGTCTTCCAATTTCTGATTTACCCACAGGCTCCGCAGATAGTGAGGTCACGAGGGTAGGAAGAGCCACTTTATTTTGCCTCCCCTGGCTTTGGTGAGCCACTTGGACTGCTGTGTGAGGTGCAGAGGACAACCCTTGCATGGAGGGCCTGGGTAAACACTATGGTGCTTTCTTTCCAGCTTTCTATATGTATTGCATATTGTCATGTTTGAAATTGCTCCATAGTAACATCTATTTCTATTTTCTTCACATCATATTTTATCCTGAACATATTCTGACAGTCTAAAGCCATTAAACAATCTTAATTTTTTTTTCTTGAAACAAGAACTTATTATGTAGCTTAGGCTGGCCTGGAATGCTCTGTCCTCCTGATTCTGCCTCCCGAATGCTTTAGATGGTATTTGAATGGGAGATTAATTGTTCACCCTACGTTGGGTGAAGTTACTTTCTCTTTCCTTCTGTTTTAAATAATGCAGTATTGAGTATCTTGATGGTTTATAAATCCTTGTCTGTGAATGTTCATAGGAGTATGTGCAGGTGTGTGACTGACAGTTGTGAGGTCAGAGGTTAGCATCATGTCAATTGATTCTCCATTTGTTGTTGTTGTTGTTGTTGTTGTTGTTTGAGACAGGGTCTCCCTGTGGCTCCAGCTGGCCTGGAATTTGCTATGAAGAACAGGCTGGACTTGACCTCACAGAGATCTGCCCACCTCTGCCTACCGAGTGCTGAGATTAAAAGCAAGTACCCTCATACTGGACTACATCTTATATTTTGAGACACAGTCTCTCACTGAACCAGGACCTTATGGACCCAGCTAACCTGGTTTAGTCAGTGAATGTCAGTGATTTACCTGGGTTCCCTCCCTAGCACTGAGATCACTAATCTGCATTGGACTTGTTACATGGCATAGGGACCCGAATTCAGTTCCTTGTCCTTTCCCAGAAGCCACTGAGTCATCTTCCTAATGTCTTGATTCAGTCTTTATCCATGCTTCTGGGTATTTTCTTGGAGTAGGTTCCTAAAAGGATGATTACAAGAACATAACACGTTGCATCTTTAAGACTCACCATAGATACCAACACTTGCACCAAAATACTTTTAAATCAGATCTATTATCTAGCACATGGCAGGAATACTAAGCCTGAGCTGAGAATGCTGGCTGGACAGCAGGAGACCCTGGGTCTGAGACTCCCCTCTCCTTGTCAACTGTGTTGTTTTTCCTCCAGTAACCTGGACATCCTCTCCTTTAATACAGGACTGCTTCGGTAGAAATGTCAAGCTTTCTTCTACCAAGAAAATTCTAGTAACTCCTCTCAGAGGCTGGCGCCAAAGACGAAAAGCCAATAAAATCAGGGACAAACGTGCCAGATGATAGTGTGCTGATTCAAAGTCAGCCTACCATGTTTGCAAATTCAGGCGCAATCAAAAGCTTGTTGCCACTCTACTTTCTGTGTAGACAAGCCGTTTGTTGTATCCGTGTGCAAGCCTTCACCTCAGTGACTACCCTCTAGACAGTCCCTGGTCTAACTTAGTAGGAGCAACTCCAGCCATTTGGAGTCGGAGCACACAAAGGTGACTTGCAGCAAGTGCTTTGGCATGGTTAAGCCCCGCTGCTATAGTGTCAGTGCTTCGAGCCATCCCTGTCTGCCATATGCAGCAACTCCCCGTCTAGGCCGTGTCTCTAAGCAAGGCACATAAACCATCCCAGACGGCTCCCTCTCCACAGTTCTCTTGGAAATTTGATAGTTGTTCATTCATTCTCACTTTCCTATTCATTCATTCATTCATTCATTCATTCCATCAGCCAGTCAGCCAACGAACCTTTGCTAGGGCCTTTGTGGGGCCTGGTAGAAGATGAGCAGGGTATGGTCTTTTTAAGAAAGTCTCAGAAATCCCAGCTCTGCCTCAGAGTGGCCATGAATTCTCTCTCTCTCTCTCTCTCTCTCTCTCTCTATGAGTGACCATTAATGCTTCACCTGGGCCTATTATAAACAGTGAAGTAAGCTGTGTGAGCTATGGGACAAAGCCTGATACCAAAGAGACAATACAGGTCCATGTGTCCACGTTGGCCTAGACACAGCTCAGTGATTGTACCATCATCAGAGACGGCATCTCAGACTAGTAGAGGTTTTAAGGCGTTCTGTGCAAGAATAGGGAGAGAAACCGACCATTCCCTGGCTCCCCAGATGCAGGAAGGGGCGTGTGGAAAGAGTCTTGGGAGACAGGTGAAAGGTTAGCAACTCCACATCTGAAGCCAAATGTTTATCCCAGCCTGCAAGGATCTTGAGGGTGGGTATTTATTTAGACACACAGCCAACAGCCTGCTGCGTGCACCCAGGCAAGGGAAAGGGGCCATGGGACGGATGCGTGTGCAAGGAGGGCCATGGCTGCTTGTGCAAGGAGGGACCACGGCTGCGTGTGCAAGGAGGAGCCACAGCTGTGTGTGCAAGGAGGGCCATGACTGCGAAGTGAAGTGAAGATACCTCGTTTTCAGATTAGCAAGAGATGAGATCTATTTCTCCCAAAAGCTAGAGAATCAGGCCAAGTTGGCATTCGGAAGGATTTCCGCATTTGGAAGACAAATCTCATTTGGTGGGGTTGGGTGTGCTGCCTGGCTTTATCTCCTGTGCCATTTGCTGAGACCCTGGGGCCAGGCAAGCACAGATTCCTGGGAAGTTCCACTTTCCACCAGATAGGAGCAGACACTCAGCTAGCACAGCTCTGAGGGCTCGTGTGACCCTTCAGTGTCCAGCCTGCAGCATCCACTGACATGCCTTGGTCATTACTATTATTAATTAATATTGTCAGCAGAAGGCTGGTTGGTGTGTCTGTAACTCAGTGCTCCTTTGAACTCCCAAATTCTCAACCTTAGAGGAAGTTAAAGGAGCACTTATCTGGCATCGTCTTTTCTGGAGGCTCACTGTGATGTTTATTCTTACCTTGGTGGGAAGAACTGTAGAATTCAGGTACAACAAATGCGTCTATGATCCGATGCTCTAGGCGCTGCCCTTGGGCATCACCCCCTCCCCCTTTCATTGCCATTCACCCACTCCCTGGGCAGCAGGATGATGTCACATAGGCTAGGTGAGTTGTCTGAGGACAGGCAGCCTGGCAGTGGAGCAGGGACTGAGAGTACCTGAGCAATTGAATCTTCCATGATTTCATACCCGAGGAGAGGTAAGCCCCCATCAGGAGTAGGGATGCCCTAGGAAGACACACACACACACACACACACACACACACACACACACACACACCTTATATTCAGGCCTCCTGACTGCAAACAGAAAGACATCTGCCTTGGAGCAGGAGACACAGCATCTCAGACCTGTGGAGCCAGTCTTCAGGGAGAGCTTGTCTTCTGTTATTCCTTCCTTCCTTCCTTCCTTCCTTCCTTCCTTCCTTCCTTCCTTTCTTCCTTCCTTTTTTCTTTCCTCCCTCCCTTCCATCTTTCCCTCTTTCTTCCTTTTTTGAGCCAAGGTCTCACTCTGTAACCAAAGCTGGCCTCAAACTTAAATCAATCTTCCCACCTCAAGCCTCCCAAATGCTGGGATTATAAGTGTGTGCCACCACACACCAAACACCTTATCCTTATTTTATATATTGTTTATTTATTTTCATGTTCTGTGAGTGTGTCTGTGTGGTTCAGTGTGGGTACACAGGTGTGTGCACATGGAGGCCAGAGGCTAACCTCAGCTGCTCCTCAGACAGTTGGCCTGGAGATGGCCTGTTCAGTTAGACTGGCAGCCAGAGAACCTTGGGGGATCCTCCTGTCTGTCTCTGCCTTCTCACCATGTGAGTACACTCTTGTGCCACCATACCCGGCTTTTTTTACATGGGTTCCAGGGATTGAACTCAGATCCACGTGCTGGCACCAAGTGAGCCACCTCTCCAGCCCTGGTATATCATCATTCCGTCACTGTTGAAACCTGACCGCTTTCTGTGCTGCAAGATAAGAGGATGTCCATTAGAGGGCTGGATATGGTCCATAGTCGGCTAAGCAGGGTCCTGCTGGGTCAGCAGATGAGCGCTCTGGCTTGCACACATCTCCAGCACCCATTGGAATGATATCTCACATGCCCACTTCAGTGAGCTGGGCCTTGTTCATAAAAGGAAGACCCTTGAGGGAGGACTTATCATCTTTTGCTGCCTTTGGCTGGGCCACAGGGTGGGACCAGAGGCCAAGCTCAGCCCTGGATGGGAAAAACTCTATGTGAAGATGCAGCCATTACACAGGAGAGCTGGGACACAGAAGCAGCTGCCCGCACTGTCCAACCCCTCCATTTCCCAGCCTTGGGCCCCCTCCAGCTCCAGCCCTATAGGTGGCTCTAGGCGGACGTACATTGAGTTGGAGTGCTGTCTGCCCCAACCCGCCCCAGGCAACCTCACCATGGACTCCTTCCCTTCTCTCCCAGCCCACCCTGGGGCCTCTCCCCTCTGCTCTAAAGCTCACCCTTGGGCTCTGGTTCTCTAAGGAGAGCACCTGGGCTAATGGAATAGAAGTTTGTTTAATCAGTATTATCATTTGTTAGCAATTCCTAAAGTGCGGAGTTCAGTAACAAATCTTTATCTTTTAAAAGGGCTCTTCTGATATCATCGCTGTCTTCCATAGAGAAACTCTGGGAGGCAGGTGCTTTTCTTCTCCCAATGAGGACACAGATGCAGGGAGGTGCGTGGCTTACTCCAGGTGCCCGGCTCTGTGTGGCAAAGATGGGGTGGGACCCAGGCTGACTTTAGTCCCTGCAGGAGCCAAGGACAAACAGGAGCCTGTTCTGCCCTGGACATGGGCCCTAGGCCCAGGCTCAGCTTGCCTCCCCCATGCCAGCCCCCTGCTCTCCTCACCTTGCCAGGGGGTGTGGCCTGTGCCTGGAGGGCCCTCCTGCAGGACAGCTCATCCTGCTTGCCCGCAGCCCCACAGCCAGCTGCCCTCCACCGTCTGCCGATTCCAAGCTTCTCAGCAAACTGGCACCTAATCACCACCATCTGCGCGCAGAGTGAGTCTTGGCTACCTCGTGGTGCCTCTTCAGATCCACTTGCAAGTTTTCAAAGTGACGCCGAGTTCTTGGTACTTGCAAAAATGTCAGCTTCCGTCACGTCGTATTAAAACTGAAAATAGGAAGAGGTTTCGGGTAAACTGCGAGGAGCTCAGTTTCCTCTTTGCTAAAGTGAGATGGCTTTCATTTCTTCTCTCTCTCTCTCTCTCTCTCTCTCTCTCTCTCTCTCTTGTTTTATAAAATCAAAAGGGCTCTGTTATTTTTCTCTGGGCATCAGGGAGAATTATCCGCTTTGTACCTGTTGCTCTCCAAGGTCCACAGCTGGGACAGCTGTGGCTGATGGCCCAGAGTTACAGTCTAGTTTCTAACATCCGTATGTTCATTGGGGACAGGGAGAGCTTGCAGACAGCAGGAAACATCCCCATGTCAGGGATGACATCCCACCCATGTTTTCTAATGTAACCTTAGCAGTGCTTCCTTCTTTTCTGTCCTTAGTGATGAGGTAAAGCGAGCAGAAAGGCCACTCACTGGTCACTGGCCAAGAGATGAGTGGGGCTGGGTTTTTTTTAATTACTTTTATTTTATGTGTATGAGTGCATTGTTTGCATGGATGTAAGTACACTCGTGTCATGCAGTGCTCTCAGAGGGTGTTGGATCCCCTGGAACCAAAGTTATTGACTGTTGTTAGCCCATATGTGGGTGTTGAGAACCCAGCCCAGGGCTTCTGCAAGAGCAGTCAGTGCTCTTAACCACTGAGCCATCTCTCTAGCCCCTTGGGGCTGGGATTTAAACCACCTAAGACTAGCTCAACAGTCCAGACTCAGGCACAGGTGAGGTGAGCCTAGGATCTACCTAGTGGGGTGAGTTGAGAGAAGAGCAACAGAGGCTGAGAGAGGGCGAGGTACGAGAGGGTGGGGTACGAGAGGAGGGCGAGGTACAGGGGTCACAGGATCAAGTTCCTTTTTTTTTTTTTTCCAACCAATTTGGAGAGAATCAAGTTGCTTTTGAAGACTGTTTGGCTATATCATGTATTCATGCAGACCCCTGGCACAGGTGCACAGATCTGCGTGTTGACTTGTGAGTGGAAAAGTGCAATGGATCATCCCAAGCCAAGGGAAGAAGGCACATCTAATTAAAGGCCTGCTGCAAGAAGCATCGACCGAACACCAGGACCAGGCCCTGTTCCACTCTGGTTCTTTCTCTCCTCCACCTGCTGGGCTCAGGAGACCCTTGGTCCCAATCTGGTACTCTCCTTTAAAGCCACCTCAGAGGCTCCAGGAGACCCCAGGCTATGCCTCAGGCTATGCCTCAGGGCAGTCAGGCCCTAAAAGTTCAGTGGTCTCTCCAGGGAAAATTCTGGTCCCTCACCCGTGGGTGGCAGGCATCTCAACTTTTGTCTCCTCTCCAGCCCATCCCTACCCAGCACAAAGTGGGACATTCAGTGCTGAGGAAAGGACAGGCACTTACCCAGCCAGTGGGGCACAGTGCAGCTCAGTGACGCTATCAAAGTCTGTGCTCAGCATAGGCCAGGCAAGTGCCTGAAGCTCCGTGTCTTCATCTACAAGGGGCACAAACAGGAGCTGCGTTGGGCAGACTAGAGAACCAGAACTGTCTGGACACCCAGACCGACTAGATGCCCATAGCTAGCTGCCTGGGCCTGATCTGGGCACTGACTATAGACGCCCTATGCCGAGCTTGTGCCCCAGATATGACTCATGAGACACACATGACTTGCAGCTTTTGCTTTTATTCCTGCTACAGTCACGCATCTTTTGTCCTTACCATGGTTACCAATAACAGCACCACCAGTGCCCTTAATTCTCCTGTGCGTACCCAGGCTCCACATCCCCCGTTTCCATTACGGCTACTATTGATAGTGTTACACATCACCCGCACTGTCAGGACCACCATTACCCCTACTGCTGCGGGTGCCACCTCCGTCACTATCCCCCACACTCCTCTGTTGTTCCTGCAAACACTGCGAGTGCCGCCCCCTCTGGGTGCCGCCCCCTCTGCCGATTGCACCTGCTCTTGCCATTGCTACCATTTCTATGGCTGAATGCTCTCCTGAAGGTCATGGGTAAAAAAACCAGGGTGGGACCTAGTGGGAGGTGTTTAGGCTTTTGTATTGGGGGATATGCACTCGAAGGGCATCATGGGACTTGGGCCTGTCTTTACTCTCTTTTGCTCCTGTCTGTGAGGTATGTGGTTTGCTCTGTCATGTGATGCCACTGTGGTGTGCTGTCTCCCCACAGGCCCAAGGGCAGCAGGGCCAATTGGTCATGGACCTGATGCCCCAAAACTGTGAGCCCCAAAGAACCTTTCCTTTTTGTAAGTTGGTGGTCTCTCTTGGGTATTTGCTATGGTGAAAGAAAGCTGCAGCGGCTGTTCCACCTCCACTGCTGCACACTGGGTCTGCCTATAGAGGAGGAATGTGAACACATGTAAATGTTCCCAGGAAGGTGGACAGACGGTAGTCAAAGGGAACCATTCATTCTGAAAAGCAAGCAAATTTCCCAGCGTATAACACTTGAGACACCACATTATGCTAATTAGTTACAGGGAAATGATACTGGTGAGATGGCCTCAAACCTTGTTCTATGGACCACTTTCCAATAGCAAGGACAAAGCCTCAAACATGCCCTTGAAGAGCCAGGAGTGGTGGCACATGCCTTTGATCACAGCGCTCAAAGGCAGATGCAGGTGGATCTCTGAGAGATGGAGGCCAGCCTGGTTTACATTGCGAGTTCCAGACCAGTTGTAGCTCAGGGAGACCCTGTCTCAAAAAAAAAAATGCCTTGAAGGCTCAGGGTGTGTGTGTGTGTGTGTGTGTGTGTGTGTGTGTGTGAGTAAGGGTCCTGACAGTGGGGGTGATGTGTAACACTATCAATAGTAGCCGTAATGGAAACGGGGGATGTGGAGCCTGGGTACGCACAGGAGAATTAAGGGCACTGGTGGTGCTGTTATTGGTAACCATGGTAAGGACAAAAGATGCGTGACTGTAGCAGGAATAAAAGCAGAAGCTGCAAGTCATGTGTGTCTCATGAGTCATATCTGGGGCACAAGCTCGGCATAGGGCGTCTATAGTCAGTGCCCAGATCAGGCCCAGGCAGCTAGCTATGGGCATCTAGTCGGTCTGGGTGTCCAGAGTCAGATCCCCAGCACCTACACAAAAGGCAAGGCCCGGCAAGGTTACATACCTATAACCCCAGCACTCAGGATGCAGATCCTGGGGACTCAGTGGCCAGCCATTTTAACCAAAATGGTGAATGCCAGATTCAATGGGAGACCCTGCCTCAAACATGGAGGAGCAAGCCTGCCCTTCTCCCCTCCTCAGACACAGTTCCCTCCTGCGACTAACTTAGGAGTCAAAGAAGTGTCAGGAGGATGTGGTAGTACCCAGCTGTAATCCCAAAACCCTGGAGGCTGAGGCAGTAGGATTGGGAGTTTGAGGCTAGCCTCGGCTATGTAATAAGACCCCACCCGATCTCAAAAAACCTAACCATCATAGTCCCCAAAGCTTGTTGAGCAGAAATATAAATACAGGGGTCAGGGAGAATGGTTGCCTGGTTCTGCTGGTGGGAATATTACACAGCTCTGCACAATTATAATAAAGAGCTTCAGCATTAGGGAGAAATTATGATGAATGATTAAGAAAAAGCAGATTTTGGCTGGGCATGGTGGCACACACCTTTAATCCTAGCACTCGGGAGGCAGAGGCAGGCAGATCTCAGTGAGTTCAAGGCCAGCCTGATCTACAGAGTGAGCTCCAGGCCAGCTAAGACCTGAGGGAGACCCTTTCTCAAAAAGACCCCCCCAAAAAAAGAAAAAGCAGATTACTATACAGGTGGTATTTACATAGTGTTTGGAGAACTGTGAGATATGTACGGTCACAGACATGTACCACAAAGAAGCCAAAACATCATAATTGTTGGACGATTTGGATAGCCAGACTCCGGCATCTCTTCACAATTTCCTTTAATGAGACTGTCATATTGTTTCATCAATACAAATGAAAAAGAAAAAAGAGAGAGAAAACATCCCAGCAGACTGTGGATGTTCTCCCCCCCCCCCAACGATAATATAGATGCATCTATTTAAAGGATTCCTCTTTCAAAACCATATTTAGCACCACAACAAATAAGGTCTAAACTTTGAGTTCATTTCGAATAAGCTCCTTGTGAAAGATTCATTCCCATTCACATCGTGTATAATTTGCGCACTTAGGTGATTATACAGGAATCCGGGGTTTTTAATAATTTCCTGACGGGGTTTTGAAGCACACAATGGGCTTTTCCTATTTCCTAAACACTTTGAATGACGGAAAATATCCAAAATAGCTCTGCCCGAGCAGTGCTTTCTTCTCTTTAATTTCGCATACGTTTTTTGTTGTCATCCATGTACTTCAGTGGGCAGGAATTCTCCTTTTGAAGCTGCGTCCTTGCAGACAAGAAATTATAGTCATCTTATCCCTAATGCGCCGCTGGGTGAGAGAAGGACTTATTATCCTTCGAGAATCTGCGCACAAAGACTTCGTCCCAGCAGGCGGACTGCTTCTCCATGGGGCATGTAAACGTCAGATCTGACCCAGAGATTTCAGAGCCCTGGGAAACAGGTATTTATGTCGCCACCAACACTAGCAGCTGTGTTGGCTCCTGCGCACCAGAGTCGTAGGGGGAGCGTCCGTCCAGATCATCTCATTCAGCTACACCCTTTCATACCTGGGGCCCAGCAAGAGGCCATGGCTAACCCAAGACCACTCACTTTGCCATTTAGTGTTGGATGGCGCTTCCAAACCCTGCCTTCTTCTTCAAAGTGCCTGAACTTTTTATTCAAAACTGGGTTCAAGCCAGGCATGCTGTCATACCTGAAATACCAGCACTCAGGAAGCCGAGGCAGGAGGATCCTGAGTTCAAGGCCAGCTTGGGCTACATTAGCAAGGCTCTATCTCAGAAAACAAACAGGTAAACAAATAAATATAAAGCCAAGTCCTTCAACAAGTGAATTTGCTCTACTCTGTGAGTTTATTTATAAATTCACAGAGGCTGGAAAATAAAGTGAAGGAGATGAAGAATTTTGGTGAGCTGTCTAACTGGGTCAGATGGCTTTTAGAGAGAAAAAGTAAATCTCATTTAGTTGTACATTTAATTCTGCTTTCAAAACAAAATAGAATTAAAAGCAAATTGAGTGTAACTCATCGCCCCAGCTTACCACCTCCCACTTAAAACAGTTCAACAACGAAAGACATACCCATCGAGGGGCAAAGTGGAACTGTAATTTAAACTTAACCCAAGGCTGATCTTAAGCCACATGACTTGACTGTCTTCCTCCACAGAAGCCACAGGGTACAGGACATGGTGGCACAGGCCTAAAATCTCCCCACTGGGGAAGCTGAGGCAAGATTGCCAAGCAAGATTCTATCTCAATCCAAAACTGTATTAGTCAGGGTTCTCTAAAGAAACAGAAGCAACAGGACAAATATATAGCTATATACAATTTATTGATTTGCTCACATGACAGAGGAGTTCAAGGAGTCCAACAGTAGCTGCACCACACTGGAGAGGCTGAGAATCCAGGAAACTGCTCAGTCCACAAGGCTGGATGTCTCAGTAGTCCCAATCTGGTGCTGAAGGCCCAGTGGATTCCAGGAGATCTGCCGGTCTCAGTACATGCTGGGATCTGAAGGGTTGATCACAGCAGCAAGACAAACTCACCATTGAGAGAGAGGCAAGCCACAGGAAAAAAGGGACCAGATCCCTCTGCCATGGCCTTTAATACTCCAGAATGTTCAGAGAGAGAGAGAGAGAGAGAGAGAGAGAGAGAGAGAGAATCAAAAGAAGGAATATCTATCTACCTACCTATCTATATATCTATATCTATATCTAGATAGATAGATAGATAGATAGATAGATAGATAGATAGATAGATAGATAAAGAGATCTGTGTCCTGGGTTACCTCCAGAGAGATCTCATCGTTGGAGTCTTTATGGGACCGATAGTGTTTGGTGGGGATTTCTTATTTGCTTTTCCCGTGTTGTTGATTTTTCTTTGTGCTTTTGGCATGTGGATTCGATTCCTTTGTGATCTGATGTTTGTGATCTGATGTGAAATTCAAGTGTTTCTTCTTGTGAAAATTTAATTAATTAATTAGTTAATTAATTAAAAGCAAAAAATGTAAAAAAATATTATTTTAATAAAAAAAAGAAAACTGTTTCCTCGTGATCATCTGCCACCTCTGGGTCTTACCAAGCTCTTACAAGCTTTCCACTCCTCTTCCACAATGGTCCTGAGCCTTGGGTGGCAGAGGTTTGATAGAGGTGTCCTATTCAGGGGAAGTCACTCTGCCATCTCTTCTCTGTATTTTGGCCAGTTGTTCCATGAGGAAATGTCCTTGGTGAGACTTGAGAGATGAATTCATATTATTTCCAATATTATTTTCACCCCCCTGTTCTGCTATGTTCACTGAGCCTTTGGTGTAGAGGTTGCATTGTAGATTTGTCACTTAGGGCTGGGGGGCTCACAGACACTTATTCTATGTGTTTGACCAATTGTGGAACTCTGTAATAGTCTCCATCTGTTGCAAAAAGAAACTTCTTTGCTGAGTGGTGAATATACTTGTGTCTGTAAATATAAGGATATATATTTAGCATACAGTAAGAAATTATGTTGGTCTAGGGATGTGACAAAAGGATCTATGACCTCTCCAGCCATGTATATTTGGCTATGGTTACAGTACCACACATGAGTTCCCTCCCATTAAATGGACCTTAAGTCCAATTTAAGTCCAGCTGCTGATTACCCCTGAGATAAAAGTCCCAGTGCTGCACCAGTAGACATTAGTTGCTGGGCCAAGTCATTACTGTGGTTCATAGACTTTTCAGATAGATGGGATCACCAAGTGGTTTTCTCCTTTAGCAGTTTGCATAGCTCCTCCTCCTCTTCCTCCTTCTCCTCCCTCTTTTTCCTCCTCCTCCTTCTCCTCCTCCTTCTCCTCCTTCTCCTCTTCTTCTTCCTCCTCCTTCTCCTCTTCTTCTTCCTCCTCCTTCTCCTCCTCTTCTTCCTCCTCCTTCTCCTCCTCCTTCTCCTCTTCTTTTTCCTTCTCCTTCTCCTCCACCTTCTCCTCCTCTTCTTCCTCCTCCTTCTCCTCCTCCTTCTCCTCCTCTTCTTCCTCCTCTTCCTCCTCCTTCTCCTCCTCCTTCTCCTTCTTTTGGTCCTTCTGAGACAGGGTCTCCCTATAGTCCCAGCTGGCCTGGCCTAGAACTGGCTATATAGACAAGCCTGGCCTTGAACTCACAGAGATCCACCTGTCTCTGCCTCCCAAGTGCTGGGATTAAAGACATATGCCACCATGCTTGGCAATATCTTCTGATACTATGGGAGCTAGTCTTCAGGGAGGAGGGTCCTAGATCAGTTCCAGCTTGAGAACTCCAAGTCCTTTGTCCAAAGGAGTCCTGTCTTCAGCAACAGGATCTTAACTTCAAATTCTGGGAGGCAACCAAGGGCTGTGGCAATAGCCTGTTATTTTGGGAGTCGCTTGGACTACCCTGACCAAGAACTGGAAGGGAGGTTTCCCTTGCCTGGCACTGTGGTTTTTGTAATAGAGCCTTCAACTATAACTATGCACTTATATACATACATACATGCATGCATACATACATACATATATACATACATACCTATGCACTTATATACATACATGCATGCATACATACATATATACATACATACATACATATGTATGTATGTATGATGTGTATTTTTCAGTAGGCTTTTGAACTAATACACTTCCTTCTGGTTTTGTAGAAAGCAAAACAAATAAACAAGAAAGTAGCTGGAGACAGACTCCTGGGATACTGGATGAAGCATGGGCTAGAAATAGGCGGTGGCAGTGTCTGGGAGCCCTGAACTGCTTTTACTTCTAGAACAGTTGAGTCCCTCAGAAGTGGACGGTTATTTGTGAGCCACTGGGGATCTGAGAGAGAGACAGAGGAAGAAGGAGAGAGCCGCAACACTGACCCGTTAGCCCTGCCCAAGTGAGACCTGAGCTGCAGACCTGGGATTCTTGTGAATCTGGACAGGGGAGCCCCTAGCTCAACCCTTCCACAAAGGGATGGGATGTCGTGCTAAGCTCCCCAGCACTGCCTGGGCACTACAGGGAGATGCTGCTTCCTCTTCATAGTCGGCCAAAATGGTAACTGGGGAATGAGGAAACATTCCCCCATGCAAGAGATGACACTGCTTTCAAGTAGCTGATCCACCAGTGAGCTCTCTGAAGTCTAGGAAAATCCATGGATGATGTCTCAGTTTCTTTCCCTGTCGCTGTGACAAAAGCTACTCTTGGGAAAAAGGGTTTATTTTTTTTTTATTTATTTATTTATTTTTTTTTTTATCTTTTCGAGACAGGGTCTCCCTGTAGTCCCAGCTGTCCTGGAACTTACTCTGTCGACCAGGCTGGCCTTGAACTCACAAAGATCCGCCTGCCTCTGCCTCCCAAGTGCTAGGATTAAAGGCGTGCGCCACCACGCCCGGCTGGGAAAAAGGGTTTATTTCAGCTCATTGTTCCATCATGGTAAGGAGCTCAAGGAGACAGGGGCTTGCTGTCACGTCGAGGAATTGAAAGAGAAGGAAAAGCAAAGGATTCAAGTAGGGAACAGACACTGCACTGGGTCTGCCCACGAGGCCCAGGCTGGGAGCAATCCTTTGACCTCTAAGATGACTCAGTCTTCCTGGCCATGTATCTCGTGGTGGCAGAGAAGCTTGAATGCTTTGTCCCATGTCTTTGTTTGGGTTCCCTTGTCTCCTCCTGAGACAAAGATCTTCACAAGGTAGGTTCCTTGGAACATGACCCCTGGGAGTAGAGGAGGAAATGGGGGTGTGAGGTCAGGACGGAGGGGAGGCTACATGTGGTGGTCCTGGGGACACTTGGGAGGTTGTATAGGTAATACCCAGAACAGTTCTCCACCTGGAAGCAAGGGGCCCTGTGTCCTTGGACTGCCTTTCCTCACTGCTGAGGGTGAGGTGGGTTTACACTTGACCCTTATTGGACACAGCTAAGATCCTGGATGAACCTCAGTTTCTTCAATACACAGGAAGGAAACACAAGCTGGTTCTAGCATACTACACTTTATTTTTCAGAAGTAGAGCTAAGCCCAACAAGGCTCAACAAGCCAGCTAGTGCAGAGGTCAGGCTAGGACCTGGAGGTAGAGTCACTGACAGGAGGATGTGCCAGAGCCAGGACCTCTGCTACCTGGGGTTCTGCCTGGGGCCCTTAGAGGGTAAAGCCCCTCTTCTGAGAGTGAGGTGTTTCTAGCAATAGTTACCAATGAGGCTACATGACCTCACTGGCCTTGTCCCTCCCAGCCTTATCCACCCCTATTCGTCTCAGGCCAGGTGACTTGGAGCACTCTGTGGGACCTCCACTCTGTGGAGCTGTGGGCAGCCCAAGGGAGGAAGAGACCAGATCCATGTGACATGAGGCCTGTGGTTAAATCAGAAAGAATATCCAGGACACAGCCAACAGTTAAAGTCAGACCAAAGTGTCAGGCCAGGTCTGAAGCCGGGACTGGACCCTCAGCTGAATCCAAATGGTCAGCATTTTTAAGCCATAATGGCAGGCCTGAGCTATTTCCTGAAGTGGGTTCCACAGGAAGCCAGTGCCGTCAGATGCTTCTCGGTGGAGGAATGGTGAGTGGGGTGGGCCTTGAGCAAGGTCATAGCACACACTAACAGGTACAGAAGGCCCCCATGACACTGGTGGTCTGAATGAGTGTCTCCCATAGGCTTCAAGTATTTGAACACTTTGTCCCTAGTTGGTAGTGCTGTTTGTGGAAGTTTAGGAGGTAGGAGTTTGCAGGAGGAAGCACATTGCTGGGGGTGGGCTTTGAAAGTTCAGAGCCTCACCCCACTTCCAGTTGGTCTCTTTCTGCTTCTTGTGTCTGCTCTCAGCTTTTTGCTCTGGCTACCTCCTGCCAGGCCTCCCCCAGCACAGTGGACTATTACTCTCTCACCCCGAACTGTAAGCCCAATAAACTCTTCCTTCTGTAAGTTGCCTTGGTCACAGTGTTTTGTCACAGCAACAAAAAGTAACTGATATAGACACCCAAGTATTGTCCAAAGTCATCTGACCACAGGTCACTTTCACAGGCTGCTCTGGTTATACCTGTTCCCACCTCAAAGCAGAAAGGGAGCCCTGGCTCCCTTGCTGAGTCCAGTACAACTTGAGTCTAGGATGAGGAATTGAAAGAGAAGGAAAAGCAAAGGATCCCAGTTCTCCAAAGCCCAACGCCGTCCTGCAAGGTGCCCTGACTCATTCCACCCTTTTGTCTTTGCAGTCACCTGCCTGGCATCTGTCTTCTAACCTTAGGAAGTAGCACCCTAGTTTCCTTTTTTTTTTTTAAGATGGAGTCTCCCTGTAGCCCCAGCTGACCTGGAACTCACTCTGTAGACCATGCTGGCCTTGAACTCACAGAGACCAGCCTGCCTCTGCCTCCCGAGTGCTAGGATTAAAGGTGTGTGCCACCACACCTGGCTTAAAGATGGTTCTTAGCCGCCATGTGGGTGCTGGGAATCGAACCCAGGTCCTCTGCAGGAGCAGTCAGTGCTTTTAACCACTGAGCCATCTCTCCAGCCCCCCTAGTTTCCTTTTTTTAATTTTTAAAATATTTTATTTATTTATTTTTATTTATTTATTTTTCAAAGCCAATTTTTTATCGAAGCTTTGTGCATTTTATACAACATTTCCCAACCAAATCGAGACCCACTCCCCCTCCTTGGCCCCCACCCCACCAGAGCTCATGTATTCTGCCATACATGTTTTTCATCTTTTTCTCAGTCTCTTTTAAAATTTTTGATGCAGAAGTTTACTGTTTCAGGCAGAAGTTCACCATTTCAGTCAGTTCTTTGACCCAGTCTTTTTGTTGTTGTTCTTTCCAATTTGCATCACTCCAAAATATGCATATATGCATGCACACATATATCAGGATTACAACATCATAGATTTTAGCATATTCAGCTTATGATTGATTTCTTTTTCTTTTTTTTTTCTTCATTAGGCTGAAAGATGTCATGTTTTCCTTAAGGAATTGTTTAAAGGCTCCTCCTTGGCAAGCCCAAACAACCATCAGTCCTGCACTTGTTGGTCCACACTGGGGTTTTCCCTTCCCATAGTCACCAAATGAGGTCCAGTAAGCACTGTGTCCTGTCTTGATCTTCCTGTACTGGTTTCTGTGATTCAGCCTGGGTAGTCCAACAATGGTAGTCTATACTCTGAAGAGGCTGAAAGCCCAGTAGTAGCTCAGACTACAAGTTGGATGTCTCAGTAATCCCCATCTGGCACTGAAAATTTGGAGGATTCTTGGAGAGACATGAGTCTTCAGTCCATATTGGAAGGTCAAAAAGCTGTGTCTTCTCACATCTTTGAAGGATGGCAAAAGCAGTGGCAGCCACAGGGTAGCTGCACTTGCCAGTAAGAACTGAAGACAGGCAAAACAACAGTGCATTTTTTTTCTTTCTTTCTTTTTGTCTAAGATCTCAAGTTTTATACCTGAAGTACAATTTCTCAGGCCTTACTAACTATTTATTTCTGGTTATACTTTCCTTTTGGATGTTTAAGTCTACACTGTTAACCCAGGAACTTAGGATAGCTATTCACATGGACCAGAAATGAGAGAAAGAAGAGCCAGAACTTGGGCCCACGTGTAGCAACCTTCACACAGCCAGGTGACCCAACTCTTGCCATTCGGTCCCCACCTTTTGGACATTCCACCAAATGGTGCCCTCAGTGGAGGGCTGACTGTGAAAAGCCCAAGCCTGTGGGAAACATTTCAGTCTTGAACCCTAACCCCCACCACATACCAGGCTCGCCGATGGAATAGCACGGTGTCATTGGTGACCTTCACAGTCACTCTGGGAGAGTTAGAATAGCCTGCCCAGTGTCCTGACACAGATGTCTGGTCATCGTCATGAGGTTTCCTAGCCAGCTGTGTCCCCAGATGTTCTTGTTCCCATCTCCTCTTCATGAATGGACAGAGGGTGGTCCAAAGTGTGAATGAATGTTCTGGAAAGAAACTTAGCTTCCACTGAACCTTCTGCAGTGCTGATTGACTGGTTAGAACTTGCATGAATGTGGAGTGGTTGGAATGTCGCAAGTCTGGGCGCCCAGTTACAATTTATCCCGGAATGTCTTCAGCCCCTTTAATAATGATTCCTGACACCTCTGCATCAGACCTAACATCCTATGACTAGCAGGCAAAACTCTGGAATGCATTAACTTAATAGACCCTTAGCTTCCATCGGACAACAGGCTAAGTGTATCTGAGGTTTATAGTCAAATTCTCACTGCTTTATCTGATGCTCCCACCAAAGTATTTGGAAACTGTCTTGATTTATCACTTTCTCTGTTCTATTACTATAAAACTTCATCATGACCAAAAAAAATAAAAAAAAAAAAAAGAAGAAGCCAGGCGTGGTGGTGCACACCTTTAATCCTAGCACTTGGGAGGCAGAGGCAGGCGGATCTTTGTGAGTTCAAGGCCAGCCTGGTCTACAGAGTGAGTTCCAGGACAGCTGGGACTACAGGGAGACCCTGTCTCAAAAAGACCAAAAAAAAAAAATCTCTCCTAATAATGTTTTAAAATGTTTATTCATATATACAAAGAAAAATGTCATTTTCATATATTCTTTTTACTATATAAGCCTGAACTGAATTGGAAAAATGTATGAAATGCACAAAACATCAATAAAAACTAATTTAAAAAAAAAAATAAGAATGAACTTGCAAAAAATTCTTTACATTGACCTCAATCAGTTATGTAAAATTCCTTTTTAAATATGTAATGTATTAGGTATATACTTTCTTCAATATCTGAATTAAGAATCAGTGTCTTTAGGAATTTTGCTTGGCTTTTAAACAAATGTTGAGAATAATTAGAAGTTATTTTGTTCTGTCCTCCATAAATAACAGAATGCACACTTGACATTTGAATACATGTCTCATTTCCACATATTGTTTCTGCAAAGTTTTTCAATAGAGCTTCAAAGTTGCTGCTGAAAACAGATTAAATTCTAAATTTCATTTCTTCTGAAATTGCATTATCCTTAAGCCATGCATCATCATCACAGGTCATTGCTCTGATGAAATTAATCTGATAAAACACCTGTGTGACAGAGAAAATGATACATTAGTGTGATTCATCATTAATGAACATCATCCGCCCATGATCTATTAGTGTACTGCTCAAAGGATGGTGTCATTAGGAAAGAGTCCATGCCTAGTGCTAAATTATGGTGTCAAAGGCAGTAGTGAAAGCCTAGCATTACCAGGGGGCAGCAGGTGTACATGCCAATGCAGAATCACATTTCTTGAAATTTTTATTATTTTTTATTTCAAAGTGTCAGAGTTGCATCTATGCAAATCAGTTTTACTGCTCTACTACAAAATTAACTTTGACCTGATTACTTATGTACTATTAATTGAAAATCTATCCTCTATAAATTATGTCACTTGTAAAGCAGTTTTGCACGTACTGCATTACCAGTGAGAAGCAGAAAGTATTTTATTTCAAGATGAGATACAGCAAAATTTTGAATACTTATGAAGAAATAACCCTGTAAGTGTGCCCCTCCAAATACTTATTTATGCATAAATGTGACACACACTACACCTCATTTCACTAGTTCTTTATTTCTAGATTTGCTAACGAATTGTTCTAAAATGCCTTGGNTCTATTACTATAAAACCTTCATCATGACCAAAAAAAATTAAAAAAACAAAAATAAAGAAGCCAGGCGTGATGGTGCCACACTTTAATCCTAGGCACTTGGGAGGCAGAGGCAGGCGAGCTCTTTGTGAGTTCAAGGCCAGCCTGTCTACAGAGTGACGTCCAGGACAGCTGGGACTACAGGGAGACCCTGCTCTCGAAAATAGACCAAAAAAAAAAAAAAAAAAAAAAAAAAAAAAAAAAAAAAAAAAAAAAAAAACTTCATTCAAGTTGCCATGTGGGAACATGATACTTTTGGGTCCCCTAAATGTGTTCCCCAACCATGGCCACCCATATTTGGCTCTAGAGTAAACAGCTCTATCCCTTTGAGGTGAAGTTGTGTTTTTGCATTGACAGCTATTATGTTTTTGCAGCAACAAAAAGACTTGTGAGGTCTGTCCTGGGGCCCCACATAGAGCAGGTCATGGCTCCCTTTGGACCATGAGGGAGGTAGCCCTGTTCTGGCTACCAGCAATTTGACCAATGCCCCACCCCCACAGCCCGGCAGGCTGCTGCTGCTGCTGCTGCTGCGGCCCAGTTGCTTGTAAGCACAAAAGGGCTCGTTTTCAGCTGGGTGACTCCATCTTGCTCTGCACTGGGTCCATTAAGCAGGGCCTCTCCCCCTGCACTTCCTGCAGGTTAAACTCCTCAGAGGTAGATTTTTATTCCAAGAGGGCCTCTGGCTAGGCTATTCTCACATGCTGAAGCACTTCCTTAAAGCGAAGGTCACCAGAAACTTCCACTGCAGCCAGCCCCCACCCAGGAGGGGAGAAAAGACCATTCATTGAGAGAAGGAGGGATTTGCAGAAGGGAGAAAAACTGCCTGAGAAAGCGCTTCTGCTGAAAGAAGCACACTGGTGCACTCCATTCACTGGAAACCGATTCCTTCAAGTTCGTTTCTCTGAGGTTTTCAATGACAATGACACAGCTATAGGGGGAGCAGAGGACTGGCCTTGAACACGGGACTCCAGGACTCTGCAGCCTGAGGTGACACTTGTTTTGCAGAACTTGGCCTGTGTTTTTGTTCCCTCTTGTGAATTGAGTCAAGGGAGATGAGGGACCTCGAGCCGTGTGCTGATGAGAGATGGGAAGGGGAGTGCGGTGAGATGAAGGGATTGCTGGTGAGAGATGAAAGGGAGGCTGTGTGCTGATGAGAGATGGAAGGGAGGCTGAGTGCTGGTGAGAGATGGAAGGGAGGCTATGTGCTGGTGAGAGATGAAAGGGAGGCTGTGTGCTGGTGAGAGATGGAAGGGAGGCTGTGTGCTGGTGAGAGATGGGAGGCTGAGTGCTGGTGAGAGATGGAAGGGAGGCTGTGTGCTGGTGAGAGATGGAAGGGAGGCTGTGTGCTGGTGAGAGATGGAAGGGAGGCTGAGTGCTGGTGAGAGATGGAAGGGAGGCTGTGTGCTGGTGAGAGATGGAAGGGAGACTGTGGCACCCCCCATAGTCTGGAGAGCGGTAAGTTACGAAGACACTGTTGGTTTTTCTCGCTTCCTAACGGACTGAGGCTGTGTGTGTGTGTGTGTGTGTGTGTGTGTGTGTGTGTCTGTGTGTCTGTGTCTGCATGTATGTGCAGAGATTAATATCCAATGTCATTTCTTGGGAGCCATCCACCTTGTTATTTGAGACAGGGTTCCTCACTGACCTAGAACTTGGCTGGCTGGTGAGCCCCAGGGTCCTGTGTTGACTTCTAAAGCATTGTAAGAGCAGGCCACAACACTCATTTTTTTTTATAAAAATTTTTTTCAATATTTTATTTATTTATTTATTTAATTTATTTATTTATTTTATGTGTATGAATGTACTGTCTGCATGTAGGTTTGTGGACCCGTGTCGTGCAATGCCAAGGAGGTCAGAAGAGGGTGTTGGATTCCCCTGGAACTGGAGTTCTCCTGGAATTAGAGTTAAAGATGGTTCTCAGCCACCATGTGGGTGCCGGGGATCGAACCTAGGTCCTCTGCAAGAGCAGTCAGTGCTCTTAACCACTAGGCCATCTCTCCAGCCCAACACTCACTTTTTGTTAAATATGGGCTCTGGAGATCAAACGCAGGGTCTCATGTTTTCAGACTCAGCAGTTTACTGACTGACCTGTCTCCCAGCCCACCCTGAGTCTGGTTTTGACAACAGCAACTGTTTGCATAGTATCATGATAGCATTTACATGTGTCCTATTACTGTGGAAGTCCATTTCCTCCTTAGCCCTGTCTCCCTCCCCAGCTGAGGCTCTCCACAAAAGCTGACCCTGATGCGGAGTTAACTATTTTAAAGTAGAGATGACTGTGCGTTTGTCAAAGCACACATCCTGCTCCCTGGAACATGACAACTCCTGCGTGCAAACACAGAGCTGTGTTGTGGCCAAGGAAATAAGGGCAGAAGGCTTGGTGTCCAGATGTGACCAGCTGTGCCCTCCAAGCACTCCTGTGAACACTTTCCTCCCCAACCTTCTTGGCTCAAAGAGACAGCATTCCAAAACCTCAGGGACTGAGTAGGACATGACAGAGGGACCAGTGACCTCCAAGCAGGCTGCGTGGCCAGGAGCCTGTGCACTGCGCTGCCCTCTGTGATTCGTGCTCCTCCAAGCAAAACAACTGCCACCTTCATCACATCGCTGTGCCTTCTGGCAACTCCATCACATCTGGTTTGTCAACTGTTGAAGGCCCCTCACAGGAGGGACCGGGGAGGGTCACTGGATCCTCACCTGAGATTCTTGCCCCTCTTCCCGGCGTAGCAGTTCTCCCCTACTTGCACACGGCCTCTGGTGGAGTCTTGGGAGGGTCTAGAGAACTTGGCCTGGAGAAGGTTAACTCGAGGGGTCTCTACCTCCGTGGCCATCCAGGATCCATCACCCGCACTGGGTGAAGACCTTCCAGAGCTGCTGTTCTGGGGTCCGTGCTCTGGCCTGTCAGCCCTCACTCGGGCTCTGTGAGTTTGCCTAATAAATTCCCTGGTTGCCCAGGGCCAACTGTGGTGGAATCGTACTTTGGTTTGTAATTGGGGTCTTGTAAGGAGGAGATAGACATTGTTGACATCTCCCTAGAGAAGGAATTCTCACCCCAGCCATGAGTGAGAAATGAACCACTGGCAACTCTGGGTGCCTCTGCCTTAATCGGTCCACTGGCCAGCCAGGTGTTCCCTCCAGCCAGGTGTTCCCTCCAGCCAGGTGTTCCCTCCAGCCAGGTGTTCCCTCCAGCCTGGAGTTCTCTCCAGCCAGGTGTTTTCTCCAGCCAGGTGTTCTCTCCAGCCTGGTGTTCCCTCCAGCCTGGTGTTCTCTCCAGCCAGGTGTTCCCTCCAGCCTGGTGTTCCCTCCAGCCTGGTGTTCTCTCCAGCCAGGTGTTCCCTCCAGCCAGGTGTTCCCTCCAGCCTGGAGTTCTCTCCAGCCAGGTGTTTTCTCCAGCCAGGTGTTCCCTCCAGCCAGGTGTTCTCTCCAGCCAGGTGTTCTCTCCAGCCAGGTGTTCCCTCCAGCCAGGTGTTCTCTCCAGCCAGGTGTTCTCTCCAGCCAGGTGTTCTCTCCAGCCAGGTGTTCCCTCCAGCCTGGTGTTCTCTCCAGCCAGGTGTTCCCTCCAGCCTGGTGTTCTCTCCAGCCTGGTGTTCCCTCCAGCCTGGTGTTCTCTCCAGCCTGGTGTTCTCTCCAGCCTGGTGTTCTCTCCAGCCTGGTGTTCTCTCCAGCCTGGTGTTCTCTCCAGCCTGGTGTTCTCTCCAGCCTGGTGTTCTCTCCAGCCTGGTGTTCTCTCCAGCCTGGTGTTCTCTCCAGCCTGGTGTTCTCTCCAGCCTGGTGTTCTCTCCAGCCTGGTGTTCTCTCCAGCCTGGTGTTCTCTCCAGCCTGGTGTTCTCTCCAGCCTGGTGTTCTCTCCAGCCTGGTGTTCTCTCCAGCCTGGTGTTCTCTCCAGCCTGGTGTTCTCTCCAGCCTGGTGTTCTCTCCAGCCTGGTGTTCTCTCCAGCCTGGTGTTCTCTCCAGCCTGGTGTTCTCTCCAGCCTGGTGTTCTCTCCAGCCTGGTGTTCTCTCCAGCCTGGTGTTCTCTCCAGCCTGGTGTTCTCTCCAGCCTGGTGTTCTCTCCAGCCTGGTGTTCTCTCCAGCCTGGTGTTCTCTCCAGCCTGGTGTTCTCTCCAGCCTGGTGTTCTCTCCAGCCTGGTGTTCTCTCCAGCCTGGTGTTCTCTCCAGCCTGGTGTTCTCTCCAGCCTGGTGTTCTCTCCAGCCTGGTGTTCTCTCCAGCCTGGTGTTCTCTCCAGCCTGGTGTTCTCTCCAGCCTGGTGTTCTCTCCAGCCTGGTGTTCTCTCCAGCCTGGTGTTCTCTCCAGCCTGGTGTTCTCTCCAGCCTGGTGTTCTCTCCAGCCTGGTGTTCTCTCCAGCCTGGTGTTCTCTCCAGCCTGGTGTTCTCTCCAGCCTGGTGTTCTCTCCAGCCTGGTGTTCTCTCCAGCCTGGTGTTCTCTCCAGCCTGGTGTTCTCTCCAGCCTGGTGTTCTCTCCAGCCTGGTGTTCTCTCCAGCCTGGTGTTCTCTCCAGCCTGGTGTTCTCTCCAGCCTGGTGTTCTCTCCAGCCTGGTGTTCTCTCCAGCCTGGTGTTCTCTCCAGCCTGGTGTTCTCTCCAGCCTGGTGTTCTCTCCAGCCTGGTGTTCTCTCCAGCCTGGTGTTCTCTCCAGCCTGGTGTTCTCTCCAGCCTGGTGTTCTCTCCAGCCTGGTGTTCTCTCCAGCCTGGTGTTCTCTCCAGCCTGGTGTTCTCTCCAGCCTGGTGTTCTCTCCAGCCTGGTGTTCTCTCCAGCCTGGTGTTCTCTCCAGCCTGGTGTTCTCTCCAGCCTGGTGTTCTCTCCAGCCTGGTGTTCTCTCCAGCCTGGTGTTCTCTCCAGCCTGGTGTTCTCTCCAGCCTGGTGTTCTCTCCAGCCTGGTGTTCTCTCCAGCCTGGTGTTCTCTCCAGCCTGGTGTTCTCTCCAGCCTGGTGTTCTCTCCAGCCTGGTGTTCTCTCCAGCCTGGTGTTCTCTCCAGCCTGGTGTTCTCTCCAGCCTGGTGTTCTCTCCAGCCTGGTGTTCTCTCCAGCCTGGTGTTCTCTCCAGCCTGGTGTTCTCTCCAGCCAGGTGTTCTCTCCAGCCAGGTGTTCTCTCCAGCCTGGTGTTCTCTCCAGCCTGGTGTTCTCTCCAGCCAGGTGTTCTCTCCAGCCAGGTGTTCTCTCCAGCCAGGTGCTCTCTCCAGCCAGGTGTTCCCTCCAGCCAGGTGTTCCCTCCAGCCAGGCCTCTGGCACTGGTCTGCCATCATCCTCAGTGTTTGTCTCCTTCTACGCACTGGGAGGTTCCTGTCTTCATGCCCCACCTTGTTCTGAGCTGGACCAAGGTGCAGCCTCCACTGAACAGACTGTCATCATCTTAGCCTTCTTTGACCTTGACACCATGCCTTATTTCCTCATCTCATTTGTCTGTCTCCATCCCCATCCTCTGTCTCCACCCCATCCTCTGTCTCCATCCCCATCCTCTCTCTCCATCCCCATCCTCTGTCTCCATCCCCATCCTCTGTCTCCATCCCCATCCTCTGTCTCCATCCCCATCCTCTCTCTCCATCCCCATCCTCTGTCTCCATCCCCATCCTCTGTCTCCATCCCCATCCTCTGTCTCCATCCCCATCCTCTCTCTGCATCCCCACCTTCTGTCTACATCCCCATCCCCTACCCTACATCTGCACCCTGCCACAAAACTCAACCATCCCATCCCAAGTGCCCATGTCTACCTAAAATGTCACATTTGGTAAATAGGGATAGAATGCTTATCTTCTCCAGGCTGGGGAGATGACTCAGTCCTTAAAGCGCTTGCCTTGCAAGCATGATGATGTGAGTTCAATTCCCAGAATGTATATAAAACTCCAGGCACAGCGCTGGCATCATCCCAGTGCTGGCAAGGCAGAGAAAGGAGGATCCCTGGGGCTCTCTAGAAAGGAGGGTCCCTGGGGCTCTCTAGAAAGAGGATCCCTGGGGCTCTCTAGAAAGGAGGATCCCTGGGGTGCTCTACCCAGCCCAGCTGGCAAGATCCAGGCCAATGACGAGACCCTGAATCAAAAGAAAAACAAACAGTGCCTGAGAAAAGACACCCAAGATTGATCTCTGGTGCTAGCATGAATACACACGCACACACACACACACACACACACACACACACACACACACACACCCTTATGAAAGAAGCCAGTTTGCAGGGAAAGACTGGAAGTTCTTCTTTACCTTGGCTTCCTCCAGCAAATGGGAAAGGCAGGGACTACAAAGAGTATATAAAGGGCTATTAACAAGAACGCTGTGGGGCCCTTTCCTCAGCGTTCTAAGCCAGGCTCTAAAGCTTTTAAATCAGATTCTTCTATTTACATGGTGCTTTGAGGTCCAGAAGCAATTTGTCATCTTTTAATGATTTATTTTATTAAGTATGTGTTTTGTGGGTTCATGTGTATGTATATGTGCTCATGTGTATAGGTACCTGTAGAGGCCAGAAGAATGTGTGAGATTCCCCTGGAGCTGTAGTTACAGGTGGTTGTGAGAGCTTCGCCCACAGCCTGTATAGAACCTTTCACCACTATGAAAGCTGACCATCAGGGAAGAAGCTTCCTGGTCAGTACCAGGTTGGTTTCTCATAACCAAGTGTGTGGTGTCTTCAGCGATAGGATCTTATCATCTAGTTGTGCTAGGAAACCAAGAACAAAGGCAATAGCCTGTGTTTTTGAGGCCACCTGCCTTACATGAATGCTGGGACCTGAACTCGGGTTCTCTGCAAGGGCAGTACACACTCTTAGCTGATCAGCCATCTTTCCAGCCATAGTAATTTATCATAGTTTGCCCCAAGTCTCACACAAGCTTGTGAAGGGAGGAATTTCAGAGCCATTAGAGGGTCACAGAAAAATTAAATGGTGAGATTTTGTTGCTCTATTCACAACAGCTAGGATATAGAAGCAGCCTAGATGTCCATCAATTGACAAATGAATAATGGAAATGTGGTGGTGTGCACAATGGAATTTTACTCAGCTAGAAAGAAAAATGAAATTTTCAGGAAAATGGATGGAACAGGAAAATATATTGAGATAACCCAGGCTCAGAAAGACAAATACCACACATTTTCTCTCATATGTGATGAGGGCTGACCTTCAAATGTTTAGATTTCTTTTTTGACTTTTACATTTATTTATTTATTTATTTATTTATTTATTTATTTATTTACTACAGGGGTACAGGCACCATATGGAGGTCAGAGGATGACTTCCAGGAGCCAGCCCTCTCCTTTTACCATGTGACTCCTGGCGATTTTACTCAGATCCTCAGGCTTAGCACCAAGTCCCTTAGTCGGCTGAGCCCTCTTGCCGGCTCTGAGTGTTTAGATTTGTAGGCTTCACTTGGAATAGCTATAGAGGTTGGTAAGCCAGAAAGGGACCATAAGAGACAGAAGGAAAAGAGGCCTTAATGGGTGTAGCTATTAGAACATGTGGGCTCTCAATGAAGGTAGGGATACTAGAGGTCAAAGGTTTAATCATGGGTTAAGGTAGAGGGAGGAAGGAGAGGAGAGAGTGGTGAGTGAGTTGAAAACTGAAGCTATATTAAAAAAATAAAAAATAAAGCTATATGTAGAAACCTTATAGAGAACTACTACTTAATTTTTAAAAAATATTTTACTTATGTCTTATTTTCTGTATATGAATATATTACCTGCATGTGTGTAAATGCACCATGTTGTACAATGCCCACAGAGGTCAGACAAGGGCATTGGATCCCCTGGAACTGGATATCCAGTTAGCCATGATTGTTAGCCACCATGTGGATGCTGGGAATTGAACCTGGGTCCTCTGTAAGAGCAGCCATTGCTCTTAACCACTGAGCCATCTCTCAGCCCAAAACCTACTACTTTATAAGCTAATTTTTAAAATGTAGCTTTAGCCAGGCATGGTGGGGCATGCCTTTAATCCCAGCATTCAGGAGGCAGAGGCAGGTGGATCTCTGTGAATTCAAGTCCAACCTGGTCTACAGAGTGAGTTCCAGAACTGCTGGGGCTACAGGGAGACCCTGTCTTGAAAAGATTTTTAAAAACGTAGTTTTAAAAGAGAGTTTGAAGCCAAGTATGGAGGTTCAAGTCCCAGCACTCAGGAGGCAGAGGCAGGTGGATCCCTGTGAGTTCAAGGCCAGACTGGTCTACATAGTAAGTTCCAGGCCAGCTGGGGCCATGTGCTGCTTTCAGAAGATATGGCATATTAATTGAAAAACCTCATTGCCAGGCACAGGACACTTCCCTATGGGTTGCTTGGCAGGCCTCCAAAGCAACAGAGGCTGTTGCCATATACTTCCCACCATAGTACATGATAAGACCCTATTGCTTAAGACACCACACACTGGTTACAGGACATGAGAAACCACTCTGGTACTGACTAGGAATTTCTTCCCTGCTGGCTAGCTTTCACAGTTGAGAAAGGTTCTACAGAGGCTGCTGGGGTAGAAAAGATATCAATGATCTCACCCATGGCGGAGCCCTGCGTGCTACACAGTGACACTGAACAAACAACCAGAAATCAAACAAACTCTAGCAGATAAATCAAAAGCTTTCTGTAACTTCCAGCGCTGGCTCGAGACCTTCTGTCTGGGTGGCTACCAGCCCTTCAGCCTAGACCTCAGCAAGAGCTGCGAGACTCATAGTGTAAAGCAGAGGTGAAGCTGAACCTGGTGAAACTGCGCACAGATGACGGTAATGACATCTGTGACTAGCCAGGAGAGATGTTGCAGTGGGTAACGTGCTTGCCAGATCCCAGCACCCATGTGAAAAGCCAGGCACAGCACCACACAACTGTGACCCCCATGCAGGAAGGGATGGAGATATGTAGATCCCTGGAGCTCATTGGCCAGTCAACCTAGACTAATTGGCTCTGTGTAAGACCTCCTCAGAACAAACAATAAGGAAGAGACAATGGTTGTCAATCTCTGGCTTTCCCCCACACATACACTTGTACACATGCCTCTGCGTGGATATCTGTGTGTACACATGCATGCACCAATACCAACGTGAGTATACACCACCCGCAGAACCTGGATTGTAAGACAGCTTGTTACACTGTGTTTTTGTGTAAATCACTCACCAATACCCCCCCACCTGCCATCTCACACCCCATCACTGTACCCCTTCTCTCCTGAGACAGACTCTGACATCCTTTTCCACACCCCCAGACAGCCTTGATGCAAGGATTCTTTATGTAGGAATCCTGCTCCAAACATCTCTACCCTGCAGACTACTCTCTGGCAGGGCACCCCTCTCCCCTAGCATCAATGTTGCATCGACATTCTCCCACCGAGAGAAAGGCCTGCCTCGCAGGTCTCTGAAGGAAGGCTTTGTCGGTGACAATGCCTTGGGAGAAGGTGCGCACGTCCCCAGATAATCGCTCCGCTCGCATCACGGCATCCGCCGGGAACAGAGCCTTCCCCCAAGCTGCCCACTCCAGTTTTCTCTTTGTCAAAAGAAGAAACATACCGAGTACTTTGTGTGCATTAAGCACAGCCCTGCTCCCCAAGTGCTTTATCCTCATTACCATGTTCTCTCCCCGGACCGCAGGAAGACCTTGACTCTGCATTGCTGCCTTCTGCTTTGGGGCTTCTCCGATGGCGCAGTGCGGGCATTGTTCCCTTGAGTAATTGATGCCAGATGCGCAGGAGTTGGAGAGGGTGCTCTCCAGGTAAATCTACGTGCTTTCTGCTTCCATTCAAGGCTCTGAGCCATTCCCCAACCTCCAGCGAGGCCAAATGGCTCCTCTTTGCTTAGGAGGTCGGCAAAGGCTCGTAGGAAATTATTTTCCGAAGGGACCTCCGTTTGTCTCATTGGACAGTGAGGACACGACAAGAAGGGATCGGTGCTGGGCAGGCTTGAGACGGTTGAGCCATGCGCTTTGGTATGTGGATTCCGAGTGGGGAGTGTAAAGGTTATGGAATGTAATTGATTTTCACATCGTGTGTGCTGGAGTGCCACGGAGCATGTGGGGAGGTACGGGGACATCTGTGGGAGTTGTTCCCTCCCTCCACCGTATGGGTCCCCGGGGGACAGAATTCAGGTCGTCTCAGCCTTTGGGGCAAGCTCCTGTAGCCACTGAGGCGTCTCTCTGGCCCATAACTGACTTTCCAAGGCGCTCTGTCTCATACCGTTGCCTAATCTCTCCTGGCTGAAGACAAACTAGAAAGTCCCCATGAGCCATGCTTGGCGTCCAGGAAGCAGACTGGACACTCCCCAAGCTGCGTGGATGGACACTGTCCTATTTCCATCCTTGCTTCAGCCTCTTATTGAACAAGTTGTGACAAAGGTCACCTAGGCTGTGCTACTGGCCTACATGCAGCATGGTGTTCTGACACCTACGAACATACACCATATACACTCACATACTCCACACAATATATATGATTACTGAAGAGAAAGAATTATATTAAAGTAATCCATCGTTTCAGTTACCTTTCGCGTGTGTGCCTGTGCTTTCATGTATAGTCAGAGTACCTAAAATCTGCTCTTACCAAATTGCCTGTATACAATATATGATGGCTAACTGTAGTCCTTACTAAACTCCATCTTTCATAACTGCGACTTCTTTATGTACGTGTGTGATACCGAACTCGGGTTCACTGAACCATCTCATTCATAGTCTGCCTCCAGCTTCTTCTATAAGTGTGGATTCTACATATAGGTGAGTCCCAGGCACTATTTTTCTTTTGTCTGGTTATTTCACTTCACATAATATCCTCCCAGTTCCTCCACAATGCCCCAAATGACAAACTTGCTTCTTTTTGAAGGATGAATGATATTCTCCTGGGCTGTGATTTGAGCATGTCCTCAGGCACAATCAGTGGGACAGTATTCTAGTTATTAGGCCATGAGTAGGTTCTTCTCTCCCCCCCCCCAACCCCCAATCTGACCAGAATCAGGTGTCCTTATAAAGGGGCTTGTCCTTCTGCCTGGTGTTATGTGAGGACTCAACAGCAGTTTGGGACTTTCCAGCTTCCCAGGCTGCAAGGTGTTACAACAACAGCACAGGATGGATCCCTCCATTCTGTGTATGTAGACAAGGTGCTGCTAACCTCAGCTGTTACACAGACAGCTGATCCCCTCTTCTTCAGACCAGCTCGTGGTGGGTAACAGTGGCTGCACCAACTCACAGTCCCCACCATGCACCAACTTACTGCTTTTCCCTCACCCCCGTAACTGAAGCAAGCCTTTCCCTTTCCTGCTACCCCAGCCCCAGCCTCCTATGCTCAGACCTTGGAGCATTAGGCCAGCGCACTGGGCACTTTCCACATACGCTCAGCCTGCCCTATCTACACCCTGAAGGAAGGACTCTGCCAGGTCTCCATTTTCACATAAGGAAAGGGAGACTCCTTGCAGTTATGAAATGTGACAAAGTCCTAGTCATGAAATGGGGTATGTGGAGGTCTCTGGGCCTTTGCAGCCCTTATGCACAGCCATGGGCAGATTTCATTTGCTCCATTTCAACGAGGCAGATGCCAGCTAGGAGCTGAAGTCCAGTTTCTAAGGGTGGCAGCTGGCAACCGCAGGCACCCTGTCCTCCCCATGCTGGGAGCAGCTGGAAAGTAGCTTCCTGTGGGTTTCTGTGGCCGCCGCCTGGCAGGGGACTTAGCCCCAGGAGGCCAGGGTCAAGAGAACACGAGGGGCTGGAGAGATTGCTCAGTGGTTAGAGCACTGGCTGCTCTTACAGAGGACCTGGGTTCACTTCCCAGCACCCACAGGATGGCCAACAACCATCTGTAACTCCAGCATCAGGGATCCAACACATTCTTCTGGATTCAGTGGGCACTGCATGGCATGGGTGCACCTACATACATGCAGGTATAATACACATACACATAAATAACTAACTCAATAAATAAAAATAAATAAACAAATAAAAAATTTGAGACGTGAGGACCAGATCTTGGCATATGCTATGTTCTGAGTGAAGGCCTATGGATGGAACACAGAGTTCCTCTGTGATGGAGAGGCAGGAAATTTGACAGGAGGTGCTCAGGAGTGGCCTGTCTTGGTCTATGCCAGGGATGCTGAGCCCTACTGGGCAGCACTCAGGATAGGTGGGCCTCAGATGGAGTACTGCCAGTGTTGTTGATGACCATGAACCCGTGGAAGGGACACAAGCACTCTGCCTGAGGTTTCCCAGCCCGTGGGGCCACTAAGCCAGCTTGTCACGTGGAGGCAGGCTGGAGGGAGGGACAAAAGATGGACTCTTTGGAGCCTGCTGGGGAGCGGATGGAATGTCCATGCAGTGACTTGTATGAGAACTGCGGGGCAAAACGTTTGTTTGGGGGTGACTCACAATGGGGATGCACCTTTGGGATCACCTTGAGGTGGCATAAAAAGATGATGAGAACATGGCTGAGAAGAGGCAGTAGATAAACCGCAACTCTGAAACACGGCACCTCAGAGAGCATTAGCCAGGATCTGGGAAGGGACAGGTGAGAGGCAGGAGGGACTGTCATGAAGATGGCTTCCGATACAGTCGGAAGGAGGAGGAGGGACAGAGAGGACAAGGAGGAAGGTGGGCATGCTCCGTGGCAGAAGGCCGGGTTCCAGGGTTCCATCTCCAGCGTCTAGGAGGAGAGGGATGGTGGAAGGAGTCATTAACAGAGCTCCAGAGCCCAAAACAAGGCCTGGAATTCGAGCATCGGGTCAGTACACAGTGAACTCCATCCTCTTCCCTCAGCCACCTTCCTAAGACACAGCCTCCCTACCCGTCCCCTCTCTATGCCCATCCTGAGAAGACATTCTCAGCCCAGGAAACTCAGAATCGGCAGTCAGTCTCCTGCTTCATTGGGGGGGGGGGTCCTGCTGGCCCCTCAGTGGAAACTGAGGACGGAAGAGAGAGCCACACATGACTCCTGAGTAAGGGCAGGCCCGGCGTGACCCACAAGCAAAGGAGTGAGGTGCCTGACAAGGAAGCAGGGGAGCAGGAAGTCACGGGGCAGCACCCGGAAGAACTCCCAGCCAGCTCCTGTGTGTCACCGCCTTGCTAACAGTGTACTGAAGCTGGCTTGACAAATCTGTCAAGACTCAAGGCGAAAGAAACTTTTTTTTTTTTTTTTTTGTTTTTTTTTTTGTCTTTTCGAGACAGAGGTCCCCTGTAGTGCCCAGCTGTCTTCGTGTAACTCACTCTGTAGACCAAGGCTCGGCTTTGAACTCCAAAAGATCCCCTGCCTGTTTTATTAAGAATGAGAAACTAAAGGCAACTAAAAATGGGAGGGGGCCATCAGATGTCATTAGATTTCAGCAGAAGAGTTTCTCACGCTGACAAAAGGGAAATAACAAAGGGCTATGTTTCCAGAGGGACAGCGTACGTGCCATGGAGGGGGAGGCCATAAGGATGTGGAAACTGCGGAGACTGGGTAGCTCCGTGCAGGGCTGCTTATTTCAGATTTAAAACCTGAAAGGAGGCAGGGAGAGCCGCAAAGGAAACACTTAGTCGTGTAGGTGCCCTACTTTATTTTGAGGAAAGAAAAGGAAAATATATTTCGTAGGGATTTCAATGGCAGCCCCAGCACAGGCCTGTACCACCACCCAGGCAAGGAAATTAGTTGCCATGGGAACTTCATGTTGCATCATTAAGAATTTTTAAAATGTTGAGAGTTGGGAGGCAGGGCTTAAACACTGGAAGGAGAGTAGAGAAGGAGAAACAGGAGTGTGAGGAGAGATTACAAAGAAAGACAACCCAAGCCACAGGTAGACGATCACAGGGATACGAAGAAATGAAGGGGCGTGGAGAGAGGGCTCTTGGTTGGAAGAGTGCTTGCCTGCTGAGAAACACAAGGGGGCCTGATTTGGAAATCACTCCATCATCCCCAACGTAACGCAGTAAAGCCA
Organism: Rhizomys pruinosus; assembly: GCA_009823505.1. Lineage (NCBI taxonomy): Eukaryota > Metazoa > Chordata > Mammalia > Rodentia > Spalacidae > Rhizomys > Rhizomys pruinosus. Next base: position 3,307,506 of record VZQC01000008.1, on the reverse strand, counting down.
GGCACAGGTTGTGTGCCTAACATGTAACTAGCCCCTGTTGGGACAGAGTGATCCTCGGGAGCTTTGCCAGTCAGCCTAGCAGTGACTTCAGGTTCACACTCAAGAAAATAATGTGGGAGGGGGCTGGAGAAATGAACACAGCCATCAACAAGAACACTGGCTTGCCTTCTTTAGTGCTGTTCGAGTTGACCTTTGACCTGCCTGAGGTGTGGCTCCCAGCCCTCCCCGCTGGTGGCTAACAAACCATCTGTTAACTCACAGTTTGGGGAGAAATGACCATGCCCTCTTCTGGACCATATGCCCAATGAGCAAACTCCACTCATGTGGCACGTCCGACATTTACTTCCACATCAGGCAAAACACAACAATCAACAAAACATAAAATAATAAGTGAAAAGCACTCCAGGGGGCAAAGGCACAGCAAAGACACTCTATTGAGCTCGAGGCCGAGCTTGCTTTACATAAAAAAGTTCCCAGCCGCAGCCGGAGGTGGTGGCAAAATGCGCTTTTAATACCTAGTACTCAGGAAGCAGAGGCTAGGCAGATCTTTGGGAGTTCAAGGCACCAGCCTGGTCGACAGAGTGAGTTCCGCAGGACGTGCTGGGGCATACAGGAGACCCTGTCTTGAAAAGACCAAAAAAAAAAAAAAAAAAAAAATGTTCCAGGCCAGCTGGGGCTACAGGGAGACCCTGTCTCAATAAATGAATAAATTAAATAAATAAAGTAAATCAATCAAAAATAAGGTGGAGGGAAATAGAGGAAGACTCCCAATCCTCCACATGGATGTGTACAGCCAAGATAATGCACATACACACATGTGCACATATGTACCAAAAGAAAGAGGAGGAGGAGGAGGAGGAGGAGGAGGAGGAGGAGGAGGAAGAGGAGGAAAAGGAGGAGGAGGTTATAACAATGATGATGAAGGATAGTGGGGTTCCTTCCCACACAAGGATGCTTTCACATCTCTGGGGCAAGACAGGAGCAGGACGTGCACTCCCCACTTGGGCTTCTTTTTGCCTCATTCCCTGGTCTGAACATTTTCCCTCCTGTCCTGTAAATGAAGAGGATTACCAGGAGCAGACTTCATTTGCTCAGTACTGAGTACTTAGACGTTAAGTTCTTTCTATAGTGTTCTTAAATGGCTTGATCCTGAACTCACTCATCAGACAAGACATAAAGAAATCAAACTTTGGACCAGAGATATGGCTCAGTGGTTAAGAGCACTGGGTGCTCTTGCAGAGGACCTGGGTTCGATTCCAGCACCCACATGGTGGCTAATAACCATCAGTAACCCCAATTCCAGGGGAATCTGACACCTTCCTGACCTCCTCAAGGCATTGCATAACAGGGGTGCACTTACACACATGCAGGCAATATACTCGTACACATAAGGTAAAAATAATAAATTTAAAAATTTTTAATTTTTAAATAAAATAAATCAAAATTTGAATCTATATTCAACTTCTTAAAGTTCTTCTGTGGGTCTTCACATGTAGGAACAACCATAACGAGGGGCTAGTAGAAAAACATTCCACTCAGAGAAGCATTTGTATTCAGAGCCATGAATGAGAGTCTTAACCCTCACTTCAGCCATATGTGTATATATGTGTCTCTACATAGGTATACATGTATGTATATAAGTATACATGTGTATCTGTGTCTATGTATGAGTGTACATGTATATATGTGTATAAGTGTATCTGTGTGAATATGAGTGTACAAGTATGTAACTATATGCCTGTGAGTGTACATGAGTATACATGCATGTATATGAGTGTTCATGTGTATGTGTGTGTGTACATATGGGTCTGTAAATGTATGGGTATGTATATATGTGTGTGTGTGCATACATGTATGTACCTGTATGTATTCATATGCATGTGTATATCTGCATGTATATGAATGTGTATATATCTGTATACGTGCATATGTGTTTTATATGTATACATGTGTGTATTATATAAATGTGGGTATATGTGTGTATATGTCTACATGTATATGTAAATGTATGTGTGAATGTCTGTATGTGTATATGTGTGCTTATATATGTACACATGTTTTCATGTGCTTGTATGCGTGTATGTGTATATGTATGTGGGTTGTATGCATGTGCATGCATATGTGTGTTCATGTACGTGTGTATATGTGTGTGAGCATATACACATGTTTGGGTTTTGTACTGATGGAATGGAACCCAGGGCCTCATGATACTACAGCGCTCTCCCACTGAGCTACGCCCCAGCCCCTGTTTCTTCTGAAACGTTCTCAGCTCTCTTCCTTTCCCCATGCCCCTCTGTCCAGGTGGAGAGAACTCAGGTAACCAGCAAGGTCACCGAGCTCACCTGGGAAAGGTCTGGAAATACTCTGCTGTCGGCTTTGCAATGTGCCAAGCGATTGGGCTGAGAGAGCAGTTCCGTGGGCTCATCCTGCACTGGCCCAGCAGTTCACAGTTCCTCCTCACAACCCGAGTCCTGGCCCCAGCTCCTGCCTGTGCTTATAGCTGATGGGCCTGAAAGCGCAACTCCACGGAGCTGTCTCAGAAGTCGACCAGTCCTTCCCAAGGGAAGGACGCCAGTGAGCATATATGTGTGGCACAAGGAACTTGGGGCCCTAACACACAGCAGCCACATCTGTGGAGGTGGGCAGTGTGGCTGGTGTCCGGGGAACCCCAGGCTGGAGGTGGGCAGTGTTGCTGGTGTCCAGGGAGCCCCGGGCTGGAGGTGGGCAGTGTTGCTGTTGTCCGGGGAGCCCTGGGCTGGAGGTGGGCAGTGTTGCTGGTGTCCAGGGAGCCCCGGGCTGGAGGTGGGCAGTGTTGCTGGTGTCCAGGGAGCCCCGGGCTGGAGGTGGGCAGTGTTGCTGGTGGGTGTCCGGGGAGCCCTGGGCTGGAGGTGGGCAGTGTTGCTGGTGTCCAGGGAGCCCCGGGCTGGAGGTGGGCAGTGTTGCTGGTGTCCGGGGAGCCCCGGGCTGGAGGTGGGCAGTGTTGCTGGTGTCCAGGGAGCCCCGGGCTGGAGGTGGGCAGTGTTGCTGGTGTCCAGGGAGCCCCGGGCTGGAGGTGGGCAGTGTTGCTGGTATCTGGGGGAGCCCCAGGCTGGAAGTGGGCAGTGTTGCTGGTGTCCGGGGAGCCCCGGGCTAGAGGTGGGCAGTGTTGCTGGTAACCGGGGACCCGGGCTAGAGGTGGGCAGTGTCACTGGTGTCCAGGGAGCCCCAGGCTGGAGGTGGGCAGTGTCTCTGGTGTCCAGGGAGCCCCGGGCTGGAGGTGGGCAGTGTTGCTGGTGGGTGTCCAGGGAGCCCCGGGCTGGAGGTGGGCAGTGTTGCTGGTATCTGGGGAGCCCCGGGCTGGAGGTGGGCAGTGTTGCTGGTGTCCAGGGAGCCCCGGGCTGGAGGTGGGTTCCTGAGACCTTTTCTGCTGATCTTCCCAAGGGGACAGGAGGCAGCACCACTTTTCTTGACCTTGAGCAAATCCTGTGCCCATTCTCCAGGCCATTTCTCATTGGGAAGGCAGCAATGGCGCGACCCGTGGCTGCCACCCTCAGAACGCTGGACCAAGTCCGAGCCTCACAATCTGTGCTGATCAGGGTCTCCGCGGGTGTCTTCACAAAAGGCAGGCTGCTTCAGAGGGGAGCGGAGAATGGGCTGAGGGTGCTGAAGGGCTGGAGGTCACTGTTGCAGGTGACTCTGGGGCTATGTGAAGGCCGTGCTGGATGAGTCGCTTTGCTCTGTGTGTGGAAAGAAGCAAAGAGGTGTGTCCTTGGGGAGAAGTGCTTGCATGACGGCCGTGTACAGGAGCCAAAGTATAGGGGGTAACGGTCGGCTACATACAGACACATGATACACTGCAGAGGACATGGCTGGAAGAAGAGGTTCCGTCAGGGTCCTGAGGGCCTCCAATGCCAGAGAAAGCAGCTGAGAACTTCTTCCCTGGGCTGGTAAAGCTTAGAAGCTTCTGTGCAAAGGGAAACTGTACATAGGGACCATTGAAAAGGCAGTGGGGTATCATAGAGCCTAGAGATTGATATTTCCCAGAGAAATTCAACTGAAGATTTATCCTCCCTAACCTAGTCATCTATAGAAGGATTTCATCAGCGATAAAATGTATGGGATCGCTACGGTTATTTATTGTAACAATCATGAGAGCCCAGGTGAAATTCAGATCTCTCCTTCAGATTCATTTCCATGTTTCAATCACTTTAACAGCCCTCTCATCTGAGCTGTATTTTGACTTCCCTGGGCTATGTTCATGGTCCACATGGGCTTGGGTGGGATGTGTGATTAGACACTAAGGCCCTGAGCTCTCGTTTCCATTTTGAGTGTGACACATAGCCATAATGTCACATGATACCCAAAAAAGAACATTCCTTACCAATGGGGTCCAGGGACACCCTCCACATAAGGCTTTGTCTGGAGGACTGACTATCCCCAGAAAGCTATGTACAGGCTAAAGAGCCATGACATTCCCCAGTCCTGCCATCATAAGAAAGAGGAAGGTGGACTGGTGAGGGCTGGATGTGGACATTATAACACCCGAAGAGGGGGCAAGGAGGCCATTAAGAATGAATTAAGAACCACCAGTCATGGTAGTTCTTAATTCCTAGCACTTTAATCCTAGCACTTGGGAGGCAAAGGCAGGTGGATCTTTGTGAGTTCAAGACCAGCCCGGTCTACATAGTGAGTTCTAGGACAGCCGGAGCTGCAGGGAGACCCTGTCTCAAAAAAAAAAAAAAAGACCAAAAAAATGAATTAAGAACCAAAGCCAGGAGCCAACATCTCACGTATTTGGTAAAAAGATGTGACTTGGGGCTGGAGAGATGGCTGAGCAGTTAAGAGCGTTGGCTGCTCTTGCAGAGGACCTGAGTTCAATTCCCAGCACTCACATGGCGGCTAACAACAATTTATGGCTCTAGTTCCAGGGGATCCAGTGTCTTCTTCTGATCTCTGTTTGCATTGCATGACCCGGTACACTTGCATGCAGGCAGTACTCTCATATCCATAAAATAAAAATAATAATAAAGTATTTTAAAAAGTGAAATTAAAAATCCTGAAATCCAGTCTTGTGTTTCCTTCCAGACAATACAATTTGGGTTATAAAACATCCCCTGAGGCTCCCCACCTGGTGGCACTGTTTGAGAGGTGTAGAACCTTTTAGTGGGAGGTCTTCTGAATGCCAGTTTCCCTATCTGCAAAATTGGGACCATGGTGCTTTCTACCAAACAATAAAGAAGAGAGACTCAGAGCAAGAGCAGTGTGGGCTCGAGTATCTGTCCACTTTCTTTTTTAATTAATTTTTTTGTTTTTTATGTGTATATAAGTGTTTTGCCTGAATATAAGTGCACCCATGTGTGCAATGCCCATGGAGGCCACGAGGGGGTGTCAGATCCCCTAGAACTGGAGTTACATATGGTTGTTAGCCATCATGTAGGTTCTGGGAATGGAACTGTGGTCCTCTACAAGAACAGCCAGCTCTTAACTGCTGTACCATCTCTCCAGACTCAGATCAGTCCATTTTCCATCGCTGTAACAAAACACCTGAGGCTCGGCACTTTCGCCAAGAAAAAAAGGGTTCCCAATCCTTCTTCTAGGCTCCACTTGTGTGTGTGTGTGTGTGTGTGTGTGTGTGTGTGTGTGTGTGGTGTACACATGTGAAGACCAGAGGTTGATGCCAGATGTCGTCCTTTATTGCTACCAGTCTTGTTTTTTGAAACAGGCTTTCTCACTGAACCTGGAGTTCACTGCTGCAGCTAGGTTGACTGACCAGTGAGACTAGGGCTTTCCTGTCTACCTCTGAAGAACTGCTATTAGGACAACACACGGCCACACCCAGCTCCTTTATGTGGGTGCTAGGAATCGAACGCAGCTCCTCACAGCTGCTTGGCAAGCACCTTACCAACAGAGCTGCCTCTGTAGCCCCTATGCTCCTATTCTGTCACCACTCTGGGGACCAAGCTGTCAACACAGGGATTCCAGGGGAAGAACCATCTGAAGCACAGAAGCCATCTTTAGCTGTTGGTCCCCTTCCTCCCTCTAGAGCAATGGCTGACATGCCTTGAAAGACTCCTCGGTGACCTCCCCCCACCCCAGCCCACTGCTCTGCTCTCTGTGCCTGGAAACATGCCCATATAAGGGCTCAGCCCCACCAGACCTCCTCTCTCAGGCACATGCATGCCACCCTGCCACACCCCCCCCCCCAATTTGTTAATCAAAGTTCTCCTAGCATGCTCTGGAGAGCAGGGAGCGAACATGCGTGTGGTGTCTCTGATATTAATAGCACTGAGTGTCAGAAGCTACGGCAGCGGTAAAAGTGGGCATGGACTCAGGGGCCCCCTCTTTTCTGGGAGGTACCGCCCCCCCTTGGAAAGAGAAAATAAACACAGCCCTGGGAAAGCACAAACGCCAATAACTGTGAAATTTTGATTAAATAATAGATATGTGTTCAGAGGCGCTTCGGTATAGTGTGTGATTAAGAAAGATAACCAGACATTCTTGCAGCCCTAATGATTATAATTACCACCACCCATCAAGTGCAGAATATGACACCCGAAAGGCCGTCATTAACCTTTCCCAGGGTTATTTTTTGGGGTGTATTTTTGACACCGTGGACACAGGCATTCAGAAACTAAATAAAACCAGAACTGAAGCAATTACCCTCACAGAGTGCCCTGATCACACCCAGCATCAAGACAGGGGGTAAGAAGAGGAGAGAGACAGAGCATGGGGTATAGAAAGTCTTTCATACAAAACAGATGCATGCTTAATATGGAACATCTGGCCATTCTTATAAAGATTTGTATTAACATTTCCGCAACTGTCAGTAACTCAGGAAACTGACAGAGCTTCTCTGTTTAAATTTTTGCTATAAATAACAACCTTAGACCCAGCTTTTTTTTTTTTTCCTGCTTGTATGCAATTTCAGTCCCTGACATCAGCACTTCCAGGCCTGCCTGGGGCTGTGGAGGTGGAGGCAGCTCTGGATTCTCACCTCTCTGCAATTTCCCCAGCAGGACTGGCCTCAAGGTCTCTCAGATTCCTCTACTGTACACCAAGCACATCAGCCAGCCTCTGCTGTGTAACAAAACACCTCCCAGATGGAGCAGCTTCACAGAGCAACCGTTTACTTTGCTTAGGACTTGTTGGGTGGGCAATCTGGAGTGGCCTCTGCTGCCTGCATCCTTCAAGCTGAGCTGGGTCATGCATGCACTGTTCACACAGCAGGTTGGCTCAGAAAGGAGGATCGAAACCAGGACCTTCGCTTCATGTTCTTCCTCACCTCCCCTCAGCCTAGGCAGGTGACCTCTTTGGGCAGAGGCTCAGGACTAGCACATCTTCACTTCCATTAATGAGTCACAGGGACAAGAAAGGGATCTTATCCCTTGAGACAAGGTCAGAGTCATTAGAAGGTATAAAGTAGAGAGCAACTCATGGCCTCTTTTGCTAAGAAGATCCCATTCCAAGTCCACCTAGTCACTCTCTACGTCTGTCCCCCAGTCAAGCAGGTAAGGAATCATCACCACTTAGAAAGTTGTTCATCTGGGGCTGCATAGCTACTTACAGAACAGTTGCCTCCTCAAACACTGAGCTATCTTGCCACTCTGCTTCGTTTGTCTTAGAGATTCACATTTATTTATTTATTTATTTATTTATTTATTTATTTATTTATTTTATGTGTATGAGTGTACTGTCTGCATGTAGGTCTGTGCACCCATGTCGTGCAATGCCGCGGAGGTCAGAAGAGGGTGTCAGATTCCCCTGGAACTGGAGTTCTCCTGGAATTGGAGTTACAGACAGTTCTCAGCCGCCATGTGGGTGCTGGGGATCAAACACGGGTCCTCTGCAAGAGCAGTCGGTGCTCTTAACCGCTAGGCCATCTCTCCAACCCCTTAGAGATTTACTTTTAGAGGCTAGAGAGATGGCTCAGTGATTAAGAGCACTGACTGCTCTTGCAGAGGACCTGAGTTCAGTTCCCAGCGCCCAATGGCAGCTAACAACTGTCCATAACTCCAGTCCCAGGAGATCTGCCACCCTCCTCTGACCTCCATGGGTATTGCACGATACAGGTGCACGTACCTAACATGTAGTTATACACGTGTACACATAAAATTAAAAAAAGATTTTTAATGATGTGTATAGCTGTGTCTGTGTGTGGGTCTGTGCACATGAGTGCTGATGGCCAGAAAAGGCCATCAAGGCCCCTGGAACTGCAGGTACAAAGGCTGTGAGCCACCCAACATGGTTGCTAGGAACTGAACTCTGATCTCGTGTAACTCAGGCAGGCCCCAAATTCACTATGTAGCCAAGGACAGCCCTGAACTTCTGATTCTCCCACCTCTACCTCCCAAGTATTGGGATTATAAGCATGTACTACCACACCAGTTTATGAGGTGGTAGAAACAGAAGCCAAGGCTTCATACATGGCAGAGAGCCACTCTACTGCCTGAGCTCCATCTCCAGCCTTGTGTGTGTATCTGAGATTTGATCCTCACAATTGTGGAGAGCGGGTGTGGCGACAGTCCCAAGAAGGCACCCGGGACTTTAGCCAAGTCTTATGACTAACACCTGAGTCTTATGACTCACACCTGAGTCTTATGACTCACACCTGATTCCCTCCTACCTCAAAGTAAAGCCACGCTCACCGTTTGAGCTGCGCAGGTGCACCCTGTATACAAGATCAGGCCAGATGATACCAATAGACTGAGGCCACGCAACCTGGGCTGGGAAGGTGGATAAATAGAGGGACTTTCTGGTCTTGAGAAGAGAAGAACAAGGAAGAAAGAAAGAAAAAAGGAAGTTTATAAAAATACTAGTAAAAGGCCTGAATAAACCGCATTGAGAAGCAACGAAGCTAGAGGGCTTTATTTTCTGCTGGTCGAAATTAATAGGCATCAAGTGGCGGCCCTCCACAGGGACAAACGCATCTTCTTCCTTTTATCTCGTTCAGAACTCATTGCGGTAGGGGGTGACTAGCCGGTAGCTCCCAGGTAAGCGGGGACAATTAAGGTTCTCGGAAAGAGACAATAAAAGCTTTCGCCCGGCAAAGAAAAGGGGACAATAAAAGTTCCCCGGAAAAAAGGAAGGGACAATTAGGTTCTCGGAATGAGGACGATAAGGCTCCTGTTCCGGAGCAGGCTCTGCACTAGCACTAATGGGAACACAAATCTGCTCTGATCGGTGCGCCGGCCTTTAAGGCTTATTGAGGGCAAAAGGTAATTGAGCTGAGGAGAGAAATTCTAGACATATTTTTGGAGCGGTAGATCAGGTCCTCCATGGTTCCCAGCTGAAGGGATGCCTTACAATACCTAGTGGGAAAAGTTAGGGAGGGACCTAAAGTTTGCTGAGGAGACAGGGAGACTTACACAAGGAGTATGCCTGGTGTGGAAGTTGGTAAAGAAATTGCATAAGGGATGAGGAAGGTGTGGAAAAAGATAAAAGAATGGAAATGAAGCCTTAGACCAGTTAAGAAGAGCGCTCTCAAAACCCTGAAATTCAGAAGAATCTAGCGAAGGGGACATATCAGACAGGGATGTGGAAAGCCTTGCCGCCAGCTTGGAGAAAGTGAAAGTAAAGATAGAACCGTCGGCCCCGGAACCGCCCCTGCCACCTTCTTATGCTTGCAACGGAGCAGGAGGGGAATAGTTTACATCCTGAAATTTGGAGAGAACTAGAGGCTCAGTGTTTCCCTGTATTTCAAAGTCAACAAGGGAACCGCTATCTTGAGCCGCTAGATTGGAAGATTTTTCAAAGGCTGGTGGAGGCGTTATGTGCCTATGGAGCCAATACTGCCTTTGTTGTTACTCAGCTGGAGTCTTTGCATGGGTATTGTATGACTCCGAGTGACTTGCAAAATTCTGGCCCGAGCATGGTCTAACCATCAGTCTTAAATATTTAGTATGGAAAGTTTTTATCTGAATTGCGCATCGACATAGCAGCTCTTTTTTTTTTTTTTTTTAATTTTTTTATTATATTTTTGTATGTATTCTGTATGTGTACGAATGTATTGTCTGCATGCAAGTCTGTGCACCCGTGTCGTGCAATGCCGCGGAGGTCAGAAGTGGGCGTCGGATTCCCCTGGAGCTGGAGTTCTCCTGGAGTTGGAGTTTCAGACGGTTCTCAGCCGCCATGTGGGTGCTGGGGATCGAACCCGGGTCCTCTGCAAGAGCGGTCGGCGCTCTTAACCGCTAGGCCATCTCTCCAGCCCCTGGACAAGCAGCTCTTAATGCTTGTGATGGTCAGGCTGCTTGGGACCAAGATATGCTGATGGGACAAGGAAGGTTTGCGGCAGCGCAGACAAATTATCCAGTTCAGGTCTATGATCAGATTAATGCATTAGGCGTCCGAGCATGGAAGTCTCTCCCAAATAGAGGCGAGGTGGGGGGAAATCTAACCAAAATCCTTCAGGGACCCATGGAACCTTTTTCAGATTTTGTAGGTAGAATTATGGAAGCTGGGGCCCGCATCTTTGGGGACGCTGATACCGCAATGCCATTACTAAAACAGCTTATATTTGAGCAATGTACTAAAGAATGTAGACACGTCATTACCCCTTATAAGAGCAAGGGGTTAGAGGTCTGGATGAAGGTGTGCAGAGAATTAGGAGGCCCATTGACCAATGCAGGATTGGTTGCTGCAGTTATGCAAATGTCCCAAGGAAAATTTAGCCCAAAGACAGGTAATTGCTTTGCTTGTGGACAACCGGGTCACATGAAAGGCCAATGCCCACAGTGAAATAGAAGTAGCGGACAATCCTTTCGCCAGCGGGGGGCGCTTGGGTTATGCCCCAGATGTAAGAAGGGGAACCACTGGGCCAATGAATGCTGTTCAGTAAAGGCATTCCCATTTTCATGTTAATTCTAGAACTTTGTCCTCCCGTTTTAAAATTACCCGTGCCGAGGCGAGAGACATTGTAAAACTGTGCCAAAAGTGTGCCCCACTACTTCCTCAACCAGGGGTCGGAATTAACCCACGCGGGTTGCATCCTTTATATCTCTGGCAAATGGATGTCACCCATTTTTCTGAATTTGGCAAGTTAAAATATTCACATAACTTCCATTGATACGGCCTCCGGGGTCCTATACGCTTCCTTACAAACTGGGGAAAAGGCGCGTCATGTAATTGCCCATTGTTTTGAGGCCTGGGCTGCCTGGGGCCAACCTAAAGAACTAAAAACGGATAATGGCCCTGCTTACACTTCTGCTTCCTTTGTGTCGTTTTGCCGTTTTATGGGTGTTAAATTGACTCATGGAATACCGTATAACCCACAAGGACAAGGTATCATTGAGCGTGCTCATCGTACCCTAAAAGAATGCTTACTTAAGCAAAAAGGGGGAATAGCCTCTGGCTCCACACCCAGGGAACGAGTGGCCATCGCTCTTTTTACTTTAAATTTCTTGAATCTAGATATGCATGGACGAGCTGCTGCTGAACGTCATGCTAACCCTGACATTTCTCTTAAGGGCCTGGTTATGTGGAAGGATGTATTGACTGGTAACTGGCAAGGACCGGATCCAGTGTTGGTCTGGGCAAGGGGATCTGTTTGTGTGTTCCCCCAGGATCATCGACAGCCGTTGTGGGTCCCGGAGAGTAACCAGAGTAGTCCGAGAGGAGAAAAGAAGATTCTATGGATGAGCCTGATGTTAATGCCGCTCCCTGTGGGTCGAACTGAAAATCTGCGATGGAACCTTCTGTCGGTATTCCCCAAGCTGTTGCCACTTACATACTCAGTGCAGGTCTTTCCCTGGTTTTTTCACAACAAACATTTCTCTGCAACTATGTCGCTCACCCTAGAGGGTCTCCTATGCTTTCTGGGTTGTGTGTAGCTTCCAAACCGTTTGTAAATGCCAGCTATGCCGCTCAATTGTCACGTAACCTGTCTCAGTATCTTCATGGCATGTTGCGGGACCTCAGACAATCCATCGCTCACATCAACTCCACCCGAGTGGATGTGTCCTTGGCTGGTGGGCTGACAAACTGGACTACTACCGCTGCTTCATGACTGAAAGAATGGGAGGGAATTGTTGGACTTGCCCTATGCCTGGTCCTCACTAGTTTCCTGGCCTTTTGGTACATGTGCCGTTTGTGATTTCGTCAACATAATACGTGCAGCAGTGGAAGACAGGACAGTCTCAAGAGTGGCTTAGCATGCTAGAGAAGTAGCCAAAGACGGGTAAAGCTCTCCGGGCATGCCACCAACCTAAGACAGGGAACAAACCAGTGCTGTTTGTCTCCCAATGACGGGTAAGGGGCATTGCCGCACGGGGCTACCTAAGACAGGCATTCTCTGCTAAAATAATAAAGGGGGAGATGTGGAGAGCAGGTGTGGCGACAGTCCCAAGAAGGCGCCCGGGACTTTAGCCAAGTCTTCTCTCACCTGAGTCGTCTGACTCTCACCTGAGTCGTCTGACTCTCACCTGAGTCGTCTGACTCTCACCTGAGTCGTCTGACTCTCACCTGAGTCGTCTGACTCTCACCTGAGTCGTCTGACTCTCACCTGAGTCGTCTGACTCTCACCTGAGTCGTCTGACTCTCACCTGAGTCGTCTGACTCTCACCTGAGTCGTCTGACTCTCACCTGAGTCGTCTGACTCTCACCTGAGTCGTCTGACTCTCACCTGAGTCGTCTGACTCTCACCTGAGTCGTCTGACTCTCACCTGAGTCGTCTGACTCTCACCTGAGTCGGTCCCTCCTACCTCAAAGTAAAGCCACGCTCACCGTTTGAGCTGCGCAGGTGCACCCTGTATACAAGATCAGGCCAGATGATACCAATAGACTGAGGCCACGCAACCTGGGCTGGGAAGGTGGATAAATAGAGGGACTTTCTGGTCTTGGGGGGAGGAAGAACAAGAAGAAAAAGTAAAAATACTGTAAAAGGCCTGAATAAACAGCATTGAGAAGAACGAGCTAGAGGTGCTTTATTTCTGCTGGTCGGAATTAAAGGCATCACACAATAACCTAAGACATACAGATCTGACTCTCCAGGGATTCCCACTCACTGGCTCAGACACATTGGTTCAAGCCCAGGACAGAGGCTAAGAGGGGGAGGTGGAAGCCCTCAGTCACGGTGCTGGGCACATGTCTGAACTGGGAAAGAGGGAAGGAAGTGGGTGGATAGAAGAGCCTCAGCCCACAGGGTTATCCTGAGTGAGCACCCCCAGAATAGGGAAGGGAGAATCTTCCTGAAGGAGAATCTGGGGTTGGGTGGAAGTGGCCAGCTCCCACCACAGTGGACACTACCTAGAGCTGAAGTGGGTCACCCTACATATCAGAAAGGAGTGGGCTCACAACTCACAGAAGAACACAGGTACCTGTGGAAGAAGGGGTGATCAGGCAGGAAACAGAGTAGAAGGTTCCAGAATGGAATGGAGACTCACCTTAAATAACATACTAAAAAAAAAAAAAAATCCACCACAGCTGGAAGATGCTGAAAAGTCCCAGCACGTCGCCGGGATCTACACCCCGAGTAGGAAGAACAGGGTCAGTCCCCCATGGGACCAGCATCACCTTGTTTAAGGTGGAGACAAACCAGAGAAGGTCACGGTGGGGGGGGGCAGGTGTCTGCTTCCCACAGTGACACATCCTGGTGGCTGTGAATAGCCTCCTGCTGGTGTCTCCCAGCTGAGTGCCTGTCACTCGGAAGCCCTGGTGTTAGAGATGCTATTAAAGAGATTTAGTGTCACAGGGACAGGAAGCCAGTGACGCAGAGCCTGAGTCACCATGCAGCCAGAGACGTAGACGTTGGGTGCCTTGAGGGCCCTTTGACACCCTCTCCTGCCTGCATCCCACAGATGAGGAGACTGAGGCCTGGGGGGTGGGGCAAGACTCAAGAGGAAGGTGATCTCCTTTTCTTTCTGTGAAGCAGGGTCTCATGTAGTCCAGGCTTGCCTAGAACTTCTGATCCCCCTGCCTCTACCTCCCACAGGCTGAGATTTTAGGGGGTCCCCCTGTGCCCTGTTTATGCAGCACTGATGATCGAACCCACAGCTTCCTACACACAAGGCAAGCACTCTACCAACTGAGCTATAGATGCACTCCTTTTCTAAAATTTCATTTTATTTTTATGTGTGTGTGTGTGAGTGCATGCAATGCCTGTGAAGGCCAAAAAGGGTGTTGGATCCCCTGGAACTGAGGTTACACACAGCTGCTGGAAGTTGAACCCGGGTCCTCTGCAAGAACAGCCAGTGCTCTTAACCACTGAGCTCCTGCCATGCACTCTTGGTGCCTATGACCAGATAAATCTCTGGCAGAGAGGGGAGGGGCTGACCTGCGATCCAAGGTGTGAAGGCACGCTCCCAAACCTACACACCGTGTGCCAGGAGCCTCCGGGTCCCACAATCACAAATTTCTGCAGATAACAGCCTGGGCACCCCAGCAGTCCAAAACGACCCCAGTTGGGAACCACTGGCCCAGAGTAAATCAGACATCCAGTTGGGAGCAGAGGTGACCTCTGACCCAGCCTCACCACCCAGAGCCCAGGTAAGATGCAGGGCCAGTGTCCACATGGACGCACTGGGAATTTAGGGTTAGAAATTCTACTGAAAGTTTCCTGACACATCAGAGGCTTTCAGGAATCGATCTGGCTGCTGTACAATCCAAAGAATCAAGTTTTACCTCATTGTTAAGACTTGTCCTTATCCTTATGAACATGTCAGCAGCACGTGCTTGCACACACACACACACACACACACACACAATAATAAATAAATAAGTAAATAAATAAGAAATAAATAAGAAAATGATTTGAACACTATGTCTCCACCATCTCCTTCCAGTTTGTTTCCCTTCTGATTCCTAGAGCTTCATGGAATGGTTCTGTGTCATGATATTAACGTGGTGAGTAGAGGAGAAATCTATGTGGTCTTCCTTGGTACCAGGATGGCTGCAGCCTTCAGACAGTTAAGCTGTTTTCCTGCAGGATGCTGCAGGGCTCAGCTGCTCTGGCCTGCCAAGGCTCCATGCAGGGATCCATTGGCAGTGCCTGTGTTTGCTTATCACAGATCACCTTTCAAAACACCTTACCTAATCTTGTCCTTATAGATATCGCAATAGCCTGTTACCTTCTGGAAGGTTCTCAGCCTCATTCTTTAGCTCTGACATAGCCATACCCAAAGTCAGAGCCAGGGGCCAACAGCAGCAGGAACTCAGGGCCTCTGGCAGCCTGCACTGGGCAGCAGATGACCAAGTGTCAGTCACACAGGCCTGCTGCTCTAGTCCCCAGATGCCACTGGAGGACCAGAGGAGACTGTGCTGCTCCACAGAGGAATGACATGCTTTGGCTGCATCTGTGGAACAGACAAAGGACTTCAGGGCCACGTCATGCAGTCACACACCTGGCAGGATTCTGTATGAGTGTACCACACCAGGAACTGCAGGAACTTCACCTCCTATCAGCATGAGCATCCACTGCAACACACAGCTACCCCATCGCCTTCAGTCAGGGGCTGGAGGGGCCTCCTATCATAGGTGTCACCAGAGGGGCCTCTGATCCAAGGACACCTCTATTCAGCACAGTGACTCTATACCAGACTGCCATGGCGCTGCAGAGCCCTTCCCTGCACTTCACCACAAAGGTCTCAGTCCACTGAGATGCTGGGCCACAGGGTGATGTCAAAGGCTGTGTATGTGCATGTGTGTATGTCTATGTGCACGTGTGCATGTATGTGTGCATGGGTGTCTATCCATGTATGTGTGTACATGTTTCTGTGCATGTGTGTATATGTATGTGTGTACATATATATGTGTGTGAGTATATGTGTATATGTGTGTGCACGTATGAATATATTTATCTATATGTGTGTTGTTCTAGTTTCCTTTCAATTGCTGTGACAAAACGCTCTGACCAATTCCAACTTGGGGAGGAAATGGTTTACTCGGCTCACATCTCCTGGGTCACAGTTCATTGTTGAGGGAGCCCAACATAGGAACTCAGGGCAGGAACCTGGAGGCAGGAGCTGAAGCATGGGCCATGGAGGAATGCTGCTTACTGGCTTGTTCCCCTGGCCCATGCCCAGCCTTCCTTCTTATACTGTACATAACAACCTGCCCAAGGTGGCACCTACCACAGTGGGCTGGGCCCTCCCACATCACCCAACAATCAAGACAATACTACACAGACATGGCCACAGGCTGGGGCCAATTCCCCAATTGAGGCTCCTTCAACCCAGGTGTGTCAAGTTGACACTAAAGCTATCCAGCACGTGTCTACGTGTGTATGTATGTATATGTATGTAAAGATGTGTATATGTCTATGTATGTGTATAGGTATATATGTGTGTGAATGTGTATGTGTGTCTATGTGTATGAATACATATGTGTATCCATGTAAGTGTGTATATGTATGTGTGTGTCTGTGTATGTTCATATATGTGTGTATTGTGCATGTATATGTATGTGTATAGGTATATATGTGTGTGAATGTGTGTGCATACCTGGGAACTCAGGGGCATGAACTTGCACATGGAGAGCAGAGGTCTGCTTCAGGTGTTGTTCCTCAGGAGGTGTCCACTTGCTTGTTGAGACAGGGTCTCTCACTGGCCTGGAGCTCACCAGGTGGGCTAGGCGGGCCAGAGAGCCCCAGGGAGCAGTCTGCCTCTACCTTCCCAGTACTGTGAATCGCCAGGTGTATTAGTCAGGGTTCTCTAAAGAAACAGAAGCAACAGGACAAATATATAACTATATAAAATTTATTGATTTGCTCACGTGACAGAGCTCAAGTAGTCCAACAGTAGCCGCCCCAAACTGGAGAGGCTGAGAATCCAGGGAACTGCTCAGTCCACAAGGCTGGATGTCTCAGTAGTCCCAATCTGGTGCTGAAGGCCCAGTGGATTCCAGGAGATCTGCCGGTCTCAGTACACGCTGGGATTCGAAGGGTTGATCACAGCAGCAAGACAAACTCACCAGTGAGAGAGAGGCAAGCCGCAGGAGAAAAAGGGACCAGCTCCCTCTGCCATGGCCTTTTATACTGCCTGCTGGCAGAAGGTAACGCCCACATTTGGGGTGGGCCATCCAGGTTGAGGTGGTCCAATCCGAAGATCCTTTTCTCTTATTTGTTCCTTAGTCCAGTCAAGTTGACACCCAGGATTAACCATCACAAGTCCACCCCTTGTCAACTTGACACCCAATAAATAGCCTCTCCTTATGTTATGCTTAAATGTCAATTGCAAACAATGGCAAGGTCATAATTCCACCTAAC